>APFE030116089.1:0-19947 GCA_000404065.3 Pinus taeda | reverse complement strand
GAAACGACAAAGAAATTATCCAGGATTTGAAGACCCAATTGTCCTCCAAATTTGACATGAAATATCTTGGTGCTGCAAACTATATTTTGGGCATGGAAATTAAAAGAGATCGTACAAAGAGGAAGCTCTGGTTAAATCAGGGGAAGTAAGTCGAGACAATATTGTAGAAGTTTAATATGTAGGATAGTAAATCTGTGAAGGTTCCTATTCCTGTAGGTGTGAGGTTATCTGCTGAACAGTGTCCCAAGACACAAGAAGAGGAAGAGGACATGTCCCGTGTTCCATATGCAAGTGTAGTAAGTAGCCTGATGTATGCAATGGTCTGTACTAGACCAGGCATTGCACATGCAGTGGGAGTATTGCGCAGGTTTATTTCAAAACCAGGGAAGGAGCATTGGACAATAGTGAAGCAGGTTTTCAGGTATTTGCGTGGCACTAGTGATTATGGTTTGTGCTACCAAGGAAGACCAGGATTTGACAGAGTGTTGGATATCTGTGGCTTTATTGATGCAGACTGGGCTGGAGATCTAGATCAAAGAAGATCTACAAATGGGTATGTGTTTAACCTATCTGGAGGTGCAGTCAGTTGGATGAATAAGAAACAATTTGTAGTGGCACTATCAACTACAGAGGCAGAATACATGGCAGCCGCTCATGCAAGCAAGGAAGCAGTTTGGTTGCAGAGATTGTGTTCAAGTATGGGGTTAGTATAGGGAGCTATAAGGATAGACTGTGATAGCCAAAGTGCAATTTTCTTGGCAAAGAACCCTGCATATCATTCAAAGACAAAGCACATTGATGCTCAATATCACTTTGTGAGGGATATGATAGAAGAAAAAAAGGTGTTGTTGGTAAAGGTGGACACTTTGAAGAATACTACAGGTGCATTGACAAAATATATGAGCTCTGAGAAGTTCTCTTGGTATAAAGAGACAATGGGCATTTTAGGGTTGGAAAAATGACTAAGCTCTCTTATGGTCCCCTATGGAAAGGAAACAACAAGTGGGAGAATGTTGGGTTGTGTTATATTCTTTCCACGACTAGCTCACGTAGTTAACTGGGGGGTTAGAGGGGGGGCGGAGCCCCCCTCCATTGCGCCGATTGTGTAGAGGGGGGGGGTCACAAGGGGTTTGAGGCGTACCCGTAACCCCACTTTATTGGGTCTGGGGTAGCGCCCCGGAAAATTTTGGTTTTGAACCCTATGTTAGGATGGGTGGACCCACCTATGGTTTTGTGCATGATTTTGGCACATGTTTTTGGACGCAATGGTTTTCGGTCCATGGTATTGGATGCTTTGGTATGTATAAATATGTATTATAACATTGAAAGGAACATAATGAAAAATCAAGCTGGTAGTCCCAGTTTTGGGATCCAGGGGAAAATCTATGTGTATATGTGTTATGCTCTCAAATTGTTTATTTTTTGTGTTTTAGAATTCGTATGCAGGGAATTTCTGTATGAGGTTAAAACCTACAATAAGTTCAAAACCCGTATGTTCAAGGACAACAGGTACAATATCCATATGTCCAAGGTCAACAGGCTCAACAACCTCTTAACCCATATGATGCTTATTAACAACCTATTACCGGAGAGTTCCAAGGTGTTCAAGGTCAAAATCCTCCATATGGCCAAGGTAACCCACAATGGGGGAAAAATCAAATTGCATATGGCCAAAATCCCCCACTATGGGGCCAAAATCCTTACCAGCAGGGATGGGCTCCTCTAGTTGGATCCGCTTATCGACCTCTAATGCCTTTTAATACTCAATTTTTGTTCTTGGCCACACTAGAGTTGTCAGATGTGTCTCGCCTTACGAATGATCCAATTCTTCATTCGCCATACTCACCTCCGGTTCCATCCAATATCTCGAGCGATTGTCCTAAGTTCTATGGGAAAGCAAAAGAAGATTCTCAAGCCCATGTCATGACATATCACCTCTGGTGCTCTTCGAATTCGTACATTGACAATTCAATTCATCTCCATCTTTTCCAATGAACCCTCACAGGTGTTGCAGCCAACTGGTACATCGAGCTTCCTTGAAGAAATTACCATGACTTCAACTCTTTAGCCATGGCTTTCCTCAAGCATTTCCCATTGCCGGTTCACTATGAAACTGGCACCTATTTAGTCACGTCGCTTAAGCAAGATATTGTGATGCACATCTCTGATCACATCCATGAATGGAGACGTAGACTTCGCCTGATCAAATTCAAGATTACTGATCAGTTGCTCACTGAATGGTTCACTAAGTCATTCGTAGCTCCAATTGCTCACGATATAGCTATGGGTGGATGTATTACTAAAGAACAAGCCATTGCTCATGCCCAGTACTTGGATCTTGTTTATTCTCGGTCTGGCACTTTATATGAGTTATTACCTGATGCTCCGCGACCATCATCTAATCCCGCAACATCGAAGTCGCAGGCTACACCTCCTATTGATGGAGTAATTGGTTCAGTGTACCAGACCCCTACAAAATCTTCTTCCAAACAGAAGTCAGTCTCAAACAATGGTTCCAATAGTTCCTCCCAGAATCCACCTGGCTCTGGTAAAACCTCAGACGTCCATGCTGTCCAGTCTACCACAATAGACAAATACTTGAAAGGTAAGAAGAAAATCAAAGGCAATGTAAAGCCGATGCCCCAAAACAGGTTCCTCCTAAGTTGTTTGCTGGTGATTCTTCACAATGGAAGCCTAAGTATTAGTGCCTCATTTGTGAGGAGGATCACTATACCAAGGATTCTCCCCGACGATCTAAAGTTAGTTGTTTGCTCAAATGGACCCCAACTGTCCTGAAAGAGCCATTTCCATCTCAGCAGACTCAAATGGTAGACCAACCTCAATGATCTGCTTCCTTAGGATCTCAAGTGTTCATGATGAGTACGCTTATTAATGTGGCTACTAGATCAAAATATTACCAAACTCCTGCTCCGACAGTCGGGAAAGAGAAAGAGGCCACCCCTTCTTCTTCTGCCTCGAGTTTTGTCCCCCTTCATATCGAGTGCCCTAACCCTGATTTCGCTATTTGGCCACCCCCTCGAGGTGTGCTAAGGATATCCTCGTACAATCCCAACGCTCGAGCCGCTTAGCACTATAACATTGTTGAATATTTGGCTCAGGCGCCATTAGCTATATCTGTTCTCGAGGTGCTCCTAAGCTGTCCATCTTAGCGGAAATCTTTGCTGTCAGCTATTGGGGGTACTGATCCTACCGATTCTAATTTGATATGTTTTGATCTAGAGAACCATGTTTCGCGCATGCCTCATCAGATTTACTTTCTCATTCAGGTAATCATCAATGAGAATACCATACATAGGACTATCATCGATGAAGGTGCTTCCTCCTGCATCATGTCAATCACATGCTGGAAGGCCATTGGTTCCCCTACTTTGAACCAATCCCTGAACACTTTGGAAGCTTTCGATGGGCACATTCGCGACCCTTCGGTGTCTTACCTAACCTTGCCATTACTTTGGAGGGCAAGATAGTACAAGTCAAGGTAGAGATTGTTGATTCTAATCTCAATTATAATCTTCTACTCGGACGGAGCTGGACCCATGCCATGCATGTTGTCGCCTCCTCCCTATTATGTGTGATTTGGTTTCCCCATCAAGGGAATATTGTCACTGTCGACCAACTGTCCTTCTTTGCCTCTTCCTCCTCAGATGGCAATTTTTCGTATGTCAATCACACTGGTGCTCCATATGAGAGTGTGGGGACAAGTTTTTTTAAAGATTCTGCCTTGATGGGAATTTTTTCTCTCCCAGCTCCTCATGTCGCCTTTGTCAACATGATCTCAGTCAAATTTGATCCTTGGGTCACACCTTCACCAGATCTTGTTGATACCTGGGGTGAGGTTATGCCACTTAGTCCTGTCGAAATCAAATACGTGGAGATTGTTTTGGCCTCGAGTTTCATATCCTTTGATTCTCCTGTTTCGAGGACTTCTCTCGATATGTATTCTCAATCCCCATGGCTTGGTGCTTCGAAATCTCCTGAGCCCTTAGTGGAGACTTTTCTTGTTGACGAAAGTATGATGGAAGTAATGTCTCTTGAGGAGCCACCTTGGAACGATACTCATCATCGTTCTTCGTTCTTGCCTTGCCCGGTGGTCATGTCTACGTGTCTTGCACAATTATCTTCCTAGCAGCTTATTGACATGTCAGTTTATCCTTACATGGTCAAGATATTTCAAATGAGGGCACCTTTATCCCGTCATGGATTCAGGTTTTTTCTCCCTCCTCGAGTTTTTCCCGATTGCCCGTTATTGCAATGGGGTTGTCACTTGACTCGTAACCCTCCCTCACCCAGGGGGCATGGGGGCAAATCCTTATATGCACTCTACTCTATTATTTGGCCGAGCTAATGCTTACTTGTCATGGAAATGATCAAACTCTATTGTTCATCTGTGTTGATTGATTACCCGAGTCCAAGCATGGACTCTCTCAAGAAGTACTATGCTTAGGTCATCTTGCATGGTTACTTGTGTACATTAATGTGTCATTCATTTTTGTGCAGTGTGGTTTGGAGTGTTAGTTTTCAAGCAACTTTCTTGTTTACTATCTTTTCCCTAGTTTGTAGATGTTTGTGACTCCTCACATTGGTTTCGATGATGGTGCTTGCCGTAGTACCCAGAATCTATCCTCCGTATCATGGGCTATTTATGACCCTCACGGCGAGTTGATTGACCTTCAAGGTATTTTTTTTAGGTTTCACAACTAATAAAATTGCTGAATATAGTGTAGTCATCGAACTATTGTCAGAAGCCATTGCTCTTAACATTCGAGAGTTGGTTGTCAACCTGTATTCACAACTTGTTGTCGTTCAACTCAACGAGCAATATTCCGTGAGAAACCCTAAGACATTGAGAATGTATCTCTGTATTCATCTACTGGAAAGGCAATTTGATTACATTACTTATCATCATATTCCTAGACGCATGACTACATTGATAGATGCATTAGCTAATTATGTGTTGGATAGACATTTACGAAACATGTGAAAAGATAAAACAAATCATTTGTACCATAGTAAGCAATAAAATATGGTGATAATGTTTGGTACATCAAAACCCCAAAAAAATAATATGTGTGTTCATATAACATCGGTGGCTCGCAGACCTCATATATCCATGGCACGTCGGCCTCAAAAATGTAAAATGTTGGACCTAGGAACTAATCAGCATGGTGATCATGGTAGCATGACACGGCTCATGCAACGTGAGTCAGCAATCGATAGATCTGATTCGATACTCCCATCGTGTGTCTCTGGTACTAGCGAGGAATGTCTCCTACCCAAGCATACTCTGGGATACCACGAGTCAACCCCTCAAGGTTCCTCGCGATCTCCTCCTTGTTGTCACTCCCCTCCTAATAAGGAGTGATGACATAAAACTAGCGGGCGATGTGCCTGGCTATTGGGGACATCCCAGCAGGACGCTCTGGTCCAACATCTACTTTGAAAAAACAAAATGTTATAAACACATATATATAAAAAACAATTAAAAAATCACAAAATTAAAATTGATTTTTCACCTTCGTCGTCAAAATCCTCTCCATCTGGCAGCGGCATGTTCGGATCTCCACAGAAGTGAGTGCCACTGTATGGCCAGTTATCCACGACGATCAACTGTCATTGTAGCCATGAAAAGGAGGGCCGGTAAGACATATGATGGCCCCCAATGATCTTAGGCATCAAACAACTCTAGTGGGCCATCCACGGGTCACGTGGCATCGGAGGATCTACCTCAGTCAACTGGTACTAGAACATAGGTACCCGTTCCAAGAAAAAATGCGCTAGTACGGATCCGAAGCAAAATTGCTTCAGATTCCCCACCTTAGCTCTTGTCAACTGGTGTTTTATGTTGGTATTCATGGCTTCCACCTAATTGAAGATCGTCGGTGTTGTGCAGTCAATGGCATATAGAAATTTCGACTTATTAGTCTCGTGCACTGTTTGGGACCCCGCCACTCTGTTGATAGTCAACAATAACACTCTCAGTGTCAGGTCTCGCATAGTGGAAATCTTAATCTTTTCGCTCTTAGATTTGAGGGCTTCAAGGCAATGTTTGGCAAGAAACATGGATATGCTTGCTCCAATCGGTCGTGACCCATATAGGTTGATTGGTTCTCCTCTCTAGGTCAGTCATGTGATGAAATATATGTGTGAAGTTTCTAACTCTATCTCCTGGTCACCAGTGATGAGTATTTATCTATTTATGTCCCAGAGACTAATCAGGTATCGAAGCAGCTCAGGTTGGGCCTGCATCCCTGGTGTGAGAAAGAATTTGAGGATCCCACAGTGCCTCAAAGCATTCAGGCAGTTTGGATCATTCAATGCCTGGGTGTCCACATCTTCGTGCTCACGTTCTTTCCAGTTTACCATTTTTGATGATTCTCACCTGCAAAAACCATATATTTAAGTCAATAATCATTTTTGGCCAATAAAATTCGGATTCCAACAGTGGTTTTTAAGGGAAACTGCTTTTTTCCCTATTCATGTCACCAACACTCCTGTCTTAAAAACATTTCCGCCGACGACACGATAGGTCGTTTTAATCACCCTCGGCCGGCGTGATTCCGTGCCCGGAAGTCGCGCCGACCGAGGGCGATTTTTTTTTTACAAAACCTTCCTCAAAAATCCAAAAAATGGATAAAACAAGAATAAATGGTATGAAAATAGAGCTTAGGGCTTTGGCTCTTACCTGCAACTGGTGGATCGATGAATGACCTCTCGAATCTCTTACAATCTGCTCCGGAACAATTAGGGAAAAAGTGGGTGAAAAGTCTTTCACAACAAGGTAAAATGTTAAATGGTAAAAAATATTTACTTTTCCTCCCTTTTATCCAGTTTTTTCATGAAATGTTAGGTTTTGTAAATGTATTGACCTATTTTGCCTCAAGAATTGGATAATACACTTTACCTTTTTGTGTAGCGATAAGTGATGGATGTTCGACAATGATGCCGAGTCACGTTTCAACTCTTTTCTCGACTCATAAAACTCATATGAAAAGATTTCCGAGTATTTTTCCCTTCTAACTCGTAAAAGAGAATAAAATGGGGGGGTCTGCTTTCAACCTCTTTTCTGACCCTTTAAAAACAAAAATATAGTGGAGCCCTTATCATTACGAATTCGTTAATGGATGCGAAATGTCGTGCGCCTAGTATAAGTTTACCCCTTTTTCGGGTTGGGATGCACTATTTACGAAAAAAGGTACTCCTTGACTGAAATGGTCAAGTTGTTCTCTCAAGTATTGTTTTCTACCTTTTCGGGCTCGAGAGACACAATTGTACGAAAAAGGACCATGTGGAGTTTTCTTTTCCGTGTCTTTCTCAAACTCTCTAAACATGAAAAAGATATCAAGTTACACCTTTTTCGGACTCGTTGAAATATTAAATGACATCGGATTCATCACTATGACGAACATGAGCTTCTCCTTCCTAAGTCTCATTAAACTTAGTGGGTTGGATTCATCCAAAGGATGAACTTACAGTAAAATAATTGGGGTAATTTCCAGAAATGGTGGGGGAAAATTTGGAAATCTAATCAGCTGTGTCGGCAACTCACTCTTGAACATGACACTTTCTACTTCGTGTCGGGATGGGATATCCTCCTTTGTATCGTTGACCTCCCTGGGTTGGGTCGTTTATTTTTGGCTTTCATTTGATCTCTACCACATCATCATCACCACTAATCCTATGGATCCAAAAGCTGTCAAACTTCCAGTCGTGTCGCCGATATGTTCAAGAGTTTTCCTTCTGCAGTTACACTTACCCTTGATTCTCTGTATCATTCAAAATCATTTTGCATCCCTTTGTCTCGTGTCGATGATGTGGGATACATTATGGCCCTCCTTCGATGCTGTCACTTCCTGTCAACTTCAGCTCATTATCTGGGAAGTTGATCGAGAGACTCCCTTCCGGTACCTTAGAGCTTGCATGCCCTAATGGAAATTTCTTCACACTCGAGGACAAGTTCACATCATTGGCCTTCGATTGAGTGATTTCACGGATGTTCAACTTCAGTTCCTCTATTCACATTCTGTGGATTGTGCTTATAGTACCTTGATGACCATTGTCGTTATTAGTGGTTTCTGTCGCGCTTGTTAACGATTCACATAATTGGCTAGTAATCAAGCGATTTTCGAGTATGTTCGATGTCAACACATCTATTCACATTTTAGAAATCCTACTTTCATCGGGTCGTGTTGGAGCGTAAGACCCTGGACTCAGATCATAAAAGTCCAGGTTGCGAAGTGATGTGACATGATTATGTTGATATACATGTCTCTTTCCTATGGATGGTTGCGTCCATACCATGATTTATCATATGTGATCCTTCTCATTATTGGATGGCTGCGACCATACCTTGGTTTCGATGAGATCTTCTTTATCGGATGGTTGCACCCATGCCTGGACCCATTTACATGATCATTCACTAGATGACTGCGTCCATGCCACCATTCATGTATCATTTGACAGAGTTTTCAATTATGTATATGTATTTGTACTTGCTTGCAGGTTTTTCGACAACAGACTCTGGTTCCATGCAGTGATTCATAAATCATTTCATCCCTCACTCTAGTTCGGCCTTCATGCTTTAGGGGGCATCTGTTACACAACATTTTGTCATTGTCCCTGTACTCCCCATTCCTTGATCCTCGAGGACCTCTAAAGTGAACCCTACATGCTTTCCCTTCATGAAGAAACTCCCATTGTGTTCCTCTTCATGAGCAGAACAATTCCCTTTTGCACAATTTCCCCAAAATATTTTGTTTTTCCCAGTTTACAAGACCGACGCTAATGACCTTTGTCCTCCTCAGACTGATATCCAAGGATTAACACTGTCCCTAGCACCGACCAGAGCGACTGAGATTTGTTCCAGTCACACCGACCCTCTTATGGGAAGTTTTTTAAATAAGGAGCCAAAGCTTCCAACTCTAGGAGCTTCGTAACGAAAGTCTAGTAAATTGTTTGTCCAGATGGAGTCGAGGATATCAGTTTAGGCTTCTTTCCCCTATAAGGATGGAACTACCACAAGAGATAATGCCTTCTCCCATGAGAACAGGAACCATATCCCATCCATTCATGCTATATAAACCTCCATTTTTCCCAAGCACGAGCTAGTGTTAATGTTGGTGTGCTATTGCTAATTAAGTTTGGAGTAGACAACAAGCTATCCATAGTTGTAGCTCTCTAGTTGTGTGAGGGAGAAGTGTGAATTTTGTTTAGTGTGAAGCCTAAAGGGAAGAGCCTTAAAACTATCATTGTTAAGGCCATCATGGAATGCTAACAGAAGTGTGTGGGAACCTGGTTTTTGTCAGAGGAGAACGGAAACATCAAGACAATGGTTGTAATCTCTTATTGATTTCAATATATAAGAAACTATTGATTGAATTCCTACATAATATGTCATTTCACATGTTTATGGCTAAATGTTTCTTGACTTGTTAAACAAGTTGAATTACAATTTGTCTATTATCACGATTGTTGTCTGTTGTTGTTTACTTGTTTCAGGTGTTTGAAGAAGAAAACGAGAGATAGCTCGAATGAGCGAGCAAGGTCATCATCAAACGGGATAAGCGTACTAAGAGGTAGGCCCTCTTAATTGGTTCTAACCTAAGGAAATCTTCCATAGAATGTATCGGTTGTGGCTAGACCCATTATCAGGCTAGAGGAATTGTTTGTGTCCACACTCAAAATTTTACTTCACCACATTGATGTTTGACCACTTTTCAACATTAGTATATATGTTCGAAAGTAGCTCATAAGGTACATAAGGGTTCAATTTGAAAATCAATTGTCATGCATATTCTGTCATCTCTTTATTGTTATAAATGTTGCAAGCACTAAGCAAAAGCATCATGTTCTACTAGAATTTTATTAATTAATTCTAGTGCTTCGTTAACATGCCTAACATGGCTAAGAAGGTCAACCATGCATTTGTAGTGTTCACGCTTGAGTATAATGTAATAATCATAGAACCAATAAATTATCAGCACTTCATTCAGAAGGATATATGGTTGTACTTTTGATTATGTAGGGATGGAATCCTTTGCCTTGTTTTAGAGCTCCTAATGTGTGAATTCTACCAGCAAATATTCTCTGGTGACTGAGCTAGGCATAAATTCTTCAAGAAACAATGTCAAGGTTGGGTAGGCATGTCCATTATGTGCATAAACACCAATCAATGCATTCCATGATACCACATCTAAGCAATCCACAAGCATGTCCGATTATTATTCCCACGCTTAACATTCATAAATATAATGAAATTCCACACAGAAACATCCAACTCAAATCCACTTTGAATTCTGTAAACATGAATCAACTTATTGTATTTCAAGGCTTCAACATACACACGATAAGAGGTAGTTGAGTTTGTCTTCAAGCCTAGAACCTACATTTGCTAAAAAATTGTAAGACTACACCCTAATACCTATTTTGGTATGTCCATTGGCAATGAAATCCCATGAACTCACCTTTATTTAAATCGTGATTTATTCATTTATTTTGGGGTCAAACATATAAACAAGGCCATTGAACCCCACGTAAGAAAAGTCATGGCATGCTATCGATATACTTGGAATCTCACCCCAACTATTTAATGCACAATCAATATAAAAAAAATTGCTAAAGATTTAGTAGTACTAGTATCATCACATAACCTAAAGTTTTCTATCAATCTCAACATAGCCAAATCTTGTCTTCGTGGTACCAACTATTGTTGGAAGTGATCACCATTTATCACGAGCAAAGTTAAGACCTTACCAATGAGTTATTCAGGTATATGCATCATTCATTAGTACATAAATCCATTCTTCCATGGTATCTATGAGTTTTCTCAACAAACAGACCCCAAAAGTGGAAATGAATCGGTGGCATGGCATTTGTTGATATAAATCCCAATGGTAGATCATTGGAGTTTTAGATACAATATTGTGAATCATCTCCATAGATCAAGATTCCTATTTGTGTACGCTTAATTTTGAGTGGTTGCAAAAAAAGTCTACTATTGAATCTAATTTACATCATTTCCCATTGTCACTGTATAACTTGAGCAATCAATCCTTCCACCAAATAAGTTACTTAATGAGCTATAACGAAATATTGGCCATAAATAGCTCCTTGTATTTAGAAATTACGATGTAGAATTGCAACTTCTTATGAAGTTTTAATTAAAATCACAAGATACAAACCTACTCTACTGCTCTACAGAAAGTAATTCACATCTAGAACAAAAATCTTAGACATGCAATAAGAAATCACACACATGAAAATAGTATTTTCCCGGGGAAAGAAAAGTGCTAAAAACCCCAATGTCTACTTGCATTAATCTGATGAATAGAGATGTATTACAATTTCTTTTCTCAATTGAGCACAACCTGCGAGTGCATAACCTATCTCTCTCCTCACTGGGAAGCTTTGACTTAGAGTTAGTCAAATTTTGTTGCTGCTTGACCTCCTATTTCCTTGCGTTGTTCCTTGAGATATTAGGCCCTTATTATTTAAGAATTTCTCCAAAATGAATTGCACAATTCCTTATGTTTATCATCTGAATGCATGCAACACCTATACACTCAAGACTAGTCTACCACTGTTGTTACACTACCTTGGAATCTCCACCAAGACTAGGGAAATCGAATTCTCTGCATGGACTAGCTATTTTGGGCTGATTGATAAGTTAATTGAATGATCACTGAGTTTGAATGAAGCCCCACTGCTTAACTGACCTTCAACATGTTCCTTCAATAGTTAGAACTAGTTTAACTAAAAATAACCCAAGATAACTAACCTTAATTGCTAGAAATTAGAAATCACACATGCTTAATTGAACTCTAACTCCTCCAACTTGAATATACTGAGTAAACTGGGTGACACAAGCCATGTCAAACAAGTTAACTGCATCCAAGTTGTCCTTTGATGTGGAAATTCAAATTTTCTCGTTTTAACGAAGGCAAAATGAAATTGAGAATTTCTTACTGCATTTTTCAACACCCCCTCTCAGCAAGAAAGGGATTATACCCCACCCTTATCCTGCACCCATGGAACTCGAACTTCCCTCTTGACAAGGCCTTTCTCAAAATGCCAACATCTTACTCCTATGTCGGAATGTACTACAACAACATTATCCACCTCTGCACTGATCCAGGTGGATATTGGTGGCCACCCACCTATTCCACCTAGAGCCCCTAGTCAGTTTCATCTGTTTCCTTTTTCATTTCATAATTTACTATTTTTAGTAGTTTTTTAGGTCCTGAACTTTCAGAGCATTTTTGAGCCCCTAAACAACATTTTTTGGGGTTCGCGACAAGACCATAGGCAAAGTCCTGCGATGAAACCTGTATTACTCAGAGAGACCTTTCCAACAAGGTATTGTACATGCCAAGTTGGCTGCCCAACTAATCCCAACAGAGCCCACAAACTCTTGGTGTTACAACTCCTGGGGTTAGGGTTTTCATTGTTTAGGATTTTCTCATGTTTTCCAATAATAAATAGGTGTGTGAGCCTCATTGTAACACAATTCAGAGGCGTGTAGCCGCCACATCTCTTCTAAGAGATAGGCTACCATCCCTGAGCTATCTTATTTCCATTCTGTTTGTAAGCATAGTTCAATGTTTTTCTATTAATGAAATGAAGTGTTTTTCCGTTGCATCTATGTGTTTATCATTATATCTATAAGTTGTTTCGTTCCTGTTTAAGTTCAGATCAATGGTATTAGAGTGGTATTCTCTTTCTCTGTTTTTCTTTGCATCTCCCCAACGAGGTCAAGGTATAAGCAGTTAGGGCTTGACCTAGTTGAACCATTGCAAGATCAACCTCACAAAAACTAACGACCTCCCATGGCGGAAGAAAATAAAGACGAGGGGGCAGGAGATCCCTTCAAAATATTGCTCAAAGAAGCCCTCGAGCAACAAAGGGATGCGATGATGGATAAATTTGCCCAAATCCTTCGACAGCTACCCATAGACGATGCATCTTCATCCAACAGCCACTTTGGAGGCGCCACTCCTTTTAAGGTATAATTTAACTTTGATATTCCCATATTCGAAGGACTGATATATGCAGACACCGCAGATAAATGGTTAAATCTATTGGAAGGATATTTTTCAGTTCATGACTTTTCCAATCGGGAAAAGATTACCTTTTCACTTCTTAAAGCCACCCCATACGTCAAGGATTGGTGGGAAACCTACTATGAACAAAAGGACGAGAGTGAACCCTCGTTGTTTTCAGTCACACCCACTTGAAATTCTTTCTGAGACAGCATCAAGGAACAATATTACCCTGTCAGGAGTTTTGAAGACAAATACATAAAGTGGACCACGCTACGGCAGGGAAGGGACCAAGATGTGCTAGAGTTCACAAATACTTTCCATACCCTTCGCATGAAGCTGGGTATCAAGGATACTGAGCGACATTTGGTACTCAAGTACCGCAGCTTTATACACAAATATATCTAGGATGAGATGGAGTTCCTGGACTTTTCCTCACTCGGCACAACGTATCGGTACACTGTCAAGATTGAGCAGAAGTTTAAATAGAAGAAGCGGGACTTTGGGCCAAGCCAAGGCGATGCTACCTAGGATAGCCCATCGAAGCCACAAGAAAAGAACAACACCCTGAAGACAAAGAGGGACATGGGAAAATGGTGTGATTTCCATAAGAGCTCCACTCACAATACAAGTGAGTGCCGGGCCAAGCAGTCACTGGTGGCCGAGTTGAAGGCTTTCGAATGAGACATAGGTTCCGACTTTGAATCAGAACCCAATAAGGGAATTGAAAAAGGGAAGAAGATCATTGATGCAAAGCCCAGTGCTACCGTGGCGACCACCAAGATCCAAAAGATTGAGCCTGAAGATCACAAGGAGGGGGAACGCCTCTTCCACTCATAGATGTGGGTGAAGGGTTTTCTTTTGCAGTTCATTATCGATAGCGGGAGCCAAAAGAACCTCATTTCAATAGAGGTCGTGAAGCGGTTGGGCCTAAAGACTATAACACATCCACAGCCATACACCATAGGGTGGCTTCACCAAGGATGAGCTCTTTGTGTCAGCCAGCAGTGTCGCCTTCCCTACAACATCAAGTCCTTCACGAATGAGTTACTGTGTGACGTTTCTCCTCTTAAAGTTTGTGATGTTTTGTTGGGACAACCATACTTGTGGAAGTGACATGTTATATATGAGTCTAGATCTCACTCTGTGAATATTACTTTGGCTAATAAGTTGTATAAGATACCAGAGGTAGCCCCGCCTACCACCATCTCTTTCATCACTACAAAGAAATGTAGTAAGATCATTTCCTAGACTAGGAAATTTGTTTTCCTTATGATTTTCCCCCAGGGCAATAAGAAGGTTGTGGCCATGACTTCCAAGCATGGCTCCTTTGCACAACACCAGCAAATGGACAAGGTTGTGGAGGAGTACAGGGATATTTTTGCCTCTCCCACAGGAGTACCTTTGCACTGTTAAGTGAAGCACTCCATTGATCTAACCCCGGGCACGTCGTTGCCCAACGGACCGATCTATCGACGCTCTATTATGGAGAATGATTAGATCAAGAGGCAGATTTAGGAACTATTACAAAAAGGTCACATCAAGCCAAGCTCGTCACCTTGTGGTAGCCCGATTGTATTGGTACAAAAGAAGGATGGGGTCTGGAGGCTCTATATTGACTATCGGGTGCTAAACAAGATCACTACTCAGAATAAGTACCCAATATCATGGATTGATGACCTTCTGGACTAGCTCAAGGGGGCCAAATATTTCAGCAAGATTGACTTGAAGTCAGGTTATCACCAGGTGCCTATCAAACCCTCCAATGTGTGGAAGATTGCCTTCAAATCCAAGGAGGGCTTTTTCAAATGGTTGGCCATGTCATTCAAATTGACGAACGACCCTGCAACCTTCATGAGACTAATGGATGACATCTTGCGACCCTTCACCAATGCATTCATGGTGGTGTATTTAGATGACATCTTGATCTTCGGCCAGAGTTGGGAAGAGCACCTCCACCATATTCCACAGGTCCTTCAAACCCTGCACCAACACAAGTTGTGTGCTAAATTGGAGAAACGCACCTTTGGCCTGACCTATGTTTAATATATGAGGTAAATCATTAATGAGAAGGGTGTACATGTGGACCCTTCCAAGATACAAGTCATTCAGGATTAACCATCTCTAACCACTCTAATAGAGCTCCGCAAATTTTTGGATCTGGCCAATTTCTACCATAGGTTCATGTTGGCATTCTCTCATATCACTTGACCTTTAAGTCAAGTCACCAAGGGCGGAGCGAAAGCTATTTTTTTTGGTCGGAAACCCAATAACAAGCATTATCCGAGCAAAAGAATCGCCTATGTTCTACACCAGTTCTCACATTACCAGACCTACAACACCCATTTGAGATTGAGACAAATGCCTCTGACTATGTTATTGGTGCAGTTCTTACTTAGCATGAGCATCCAGTGGCTTATCACAGTGAGACACTTCCATACATCATCCAAAAGTACCCCATTTAAGACAAAGAAATGTATTCCATTGTGTAGGCTTGCTGTCAATGGAAGCATTACATTATGGGGATGGAAACTACCATCCACATAGATCATCGATGTCTATAATTCATATAGACACAAGGGAAGTTGTAGAACAATATCCATCAGAAATGGTCCACCTATTTGCAACAGTTCCATTTGAACATTAAGTATAAGAAGGGAAGCACCAACAATGTTGTTGATTGCCTCAGTCGACCACTGTTCATGGCATTGATTATGGTGCTCGACTCCCATGGGCATGAGACATCAGGGTGGCCGCATCTTTACAAGAGCGATCCAGAATTCGGTAGCATATACCAGACACTCTTGGAAGGGACGCAAGTTCCAAATTTTCATCTTCAAGATGCACTGTTATGCAACCTAGGACACATTTTTTTCCTGCAAGTGAGTGTGCCAAGATAGTTTGGGAGGTGCACTACAATTGGGTCGATGGAAATTTCAAAGTAGAGAAAAAAATAGAAGTATTGCAGAAGTATTTTTATTGGTCAAAACTTCGTCGGTATGTTGGGAAGTACATTAGATCCTACACCACTCGCGCCATTGCCAAACTAACCATAAAGAAGCAAGGCATGTATATTCCTCTACCTACTCCTAGCTGGCCTTGGGAATATGTATCCATGGATTCCATGTCGAGCCTTCCTTATACTAAGCATGGCAACGATTTCATTTACATGGTCGTCGACAGATTCTCTAAGATGGCCATCATGCCGGTCTGTAAGAAGAGTATCACAACACAAGCCACTGCTAAGCTCTTATTTGAGCGAGTATGGGTACACTTTGGGATCCCACAGTCCATTGTCTCAGATCAGGACAACGGATTCCTGAGTGCATTTTGGTCAAGTCTTTGGTCGATGCTGGATACAAAACTTACTAAGTCCATGACTTTCCATCCCCAAACTGATGGCCAAACAAAGGTTGTCAATAGGATGATCATACACATTTTGCTCATGTACAACTCAAAGCGTCCACGCATATGGGATAAAAGTCTCCCTTATGTCCAACACAGCTACAACAAAGCTCTCCACAGCTCAACTGGCCACAACCCCTTTCAGGTAGGGCTAGGATTTCAACCATTATGCCCCATTGATGTGACCATACCATTTGCAACCACTCAGGTAGATTCGGCTCACGTTCAGTCTGAAGCTTAAAGGGCTAACAACTTCATTGAGTGCATTCAACACATATGCCAGTAGGTTCATGATATATTAGACATATCCAATGCTATGCACAACCAACGCCATGATCAACATCGAGTGTCACAAAAGTTCCAGGTGGGTGATAAAATTTAGCTACATTTGCAGAAGGAGCGCCTTGCTGTACCCCACTGCAAGCTTCTCCCGCTCTGATATGGGCCAAACACCATCACCAAGGCGATCAGTGACAATTCCTTTGATCTTAGCATCCCACCGTTCCTTGGTATGCACCTAGTGTTCAATGTAGATCACCTTTGGCCATACTTTCCACCATTATTGGACACATCTGACATTGCAGAACATCTCACACCAACAGAGCTCAACCCAGACTGCATGGAACATGCCACAACTAATCAGATCATGGATACACAGATCAAGAACACTCGCCAATAGAGGATACAACTATATCGAGTTCTCAAAGCATGCCAACTCCTTCACCAGGGTAAGTGGTTCACTAGGTACCAGGTATTCCTAAGGGGGGCGGAATGATCCAGATGGATATTGGTCACCACCCGCCTATTCCACCTAGACCCCCTAGTCAGTTTCATCTTTTTCCTTGTTCATTTCAGCATTTACTATTTTTAGCAGTTTTTTGGGTCCTGAACTTCCGGAGCAGTTTTGACCCCCTAAACGGTGTTTTTTTGGGGTTCACGACAAGACCATTTACATAGGTAAGGGCCTATGTCAAAACCTATAGTAGACCTTTCCAACAAGGTATTGTATGCGCCAAATGGAGATAATATGACCAAGTTACAACCCTGGGAAGTTGGCTGCCCAACTAACCCCAATAGGCCCCACACACTCTTGGTGTTACATCTCCTAGGATTAGGGTTTTTGTTTTTAGGCTTTTCTCATGTTTTCCAATAATTAATAGGCCCTTGAGCCTCATTGTAGCATAGTTCAAAGGCATGTAGCCTCCACATCTCTTCTCAGTGATAAGCTACCATCGCCCCAGCTATCTTATTTCCATTCTGTTTGTAAGCATAGTTCAATATTTTTATATTAATGAAATGAAGTGTTTTTCTGTTGCATCTCTATGTTTATGATTATATCTGTAAGTTGTTGCTTCCCTGTTTAAGTTCGGATCATGCACATAGTCCCGTAAATGGTGATGCCAGATATTTATATGCTTGGATCGATCATGAAAAACAAGATTCTCAGAGAGCTTGTTGCAACTTTGATTATCACAGTAGATCACAGTCGGATCCATCATCTGATAAGACAATCAAACAAGTATCATTCTCATCTATGTCGCCTCACATGTTTCTTGTCTGGCAGCCATGTACTCTGCTTCTGCCGAGTTGAGCACCACAAATATTTTCTTTCTGTCGTACCAGGAAACAACAAAAGCCCCAACACTGAAAAATTCCACCTGATGTACTCTTTCAAGTTGATGGACTCCCGGCCAATGTGAATCCATGCAACTTCACTACCTCTGTCTGCCTGTACCATAGTATAAACTCAGTAGTGCCTCTGAGGTACTGTAGAATATGCTTCGTTGCCTTCCAAAATAATTTGGTTGCCCTAACCATAGCTTGGCTTAGTTGGTTGACTACATAACACATATTTGGTCATGTGTCCATAAGGGACATCAATGAAGTCGTTAACTGTCGATAAATGGTAGCATCTAGTTCCTCACATGAAGTGGCATCCTCTTTCCTTTAGTTGGTTGCTAGAGGTGTCTCCATGGGTTTGCAACTCTCCATGCAAAATCTATGCAGTATCACATTTACATACTTTCCTTAAGAGACAAATAATTCCCCATCGCCTTTCCATACTTCCAACCAGAGGATGTAGTGCATGAGACCCATGTCCTTCATTTCAAATTCTCTTGCAAGATCTGATTAACTATTCATCACTAGTTAAAATCAAGTCATCAACATATATGACAATAATGAGAAATTTACCTTCTACCAAGATATGATAGAGGTTTGCATTTGCCTCACTTTTGGTGAAGCCCAAACTGGTGAGTTAATTATGGATCCTGGTGTAGAAAGCACAAGGTGCTTATTTGAGACCGTACAACACTCGCTTGAGTCAAAACAGATGAGACTCTCAATCAAAAGTCTCAAATCCTTATGGTTGCTCGATGTACACCTCCTCAATAAATCAACTGGGGAATGTTGTTTTTACATCCATCTAGTGGATCTTCCACCCCATATACATAGCTCTAGCAATAACTGATTTAATGAATGAGTACCTTGCTACATGAGCAAAGGTCTCCTCATAATCAATTCCTTCAACTTGAAAGTACCCCTTGGTCACAAATTTGGTCTTATACTTCTCTATTCTTCCGTATGCTACCTGCTTAACCTTAAAGATCCATCACAAACCCACAACTGATTTATTTGATGGTATTGGGACCATTTCCCAAACACTTTTATTTACAATGGATTTGTTTCCTCCACCATTGCATCATTTCATACAGGTTGTTGTATTGTTTCCTCAAAAGAGGATGGTTCAGTCTCTACACGCTCAGTCATGAGAGCAATGTAGCCAATCTACCGGTCATGTGACCTTCTCTGCTTGCGCAAATTTGAAGGAGCACCCACATTCTCCCTCGGATCTTGCACAAGCCCCTCAGCTTCCCTAGTTCTTTTCCTACCTTCTCTCATTGTTTATGCTTAAATGGTTGTCTCCACTCTCTACTCCTCAATTTGTGGATGCTTGACAACTTCTTGAGGTTTCTCCTTTGGAGCTAAAAGCTCCTCTTCTAGTGGGATCTGAATCTCCCTCTCAAGATACCATCGCATCACTTTCTCCTCATCAAACTTCACATCCCTTCACACAACTATAATTCTAAGGGATGGAAAGTACACACGGTAGTTGTGGGGAGTTTTTGTGTAACCCACAAATACCCCCAATTCTTTTGTCGGCTCAAGCTTCTTCCTTGATTCTTTGAGGACATGGAAGTAAATAGAGGCTCCAAAAATATCGAAGTGCGACAAATTCGACTTTCTACACGAGAAATCCTCCTCCAGTGTAATCATGCCCATAATTCGTTGAGGGCTCTGGTTTTGCAAATACATTGCTATGTTGCATGCCTCAACCCACAAATGCAGAAGTAGGACTTGGTCATGCAACATCGCCCTCACTTCTCCCATAATGCTACGGTTCTTTCTCTCAACTACCCCATTCTATTGTGGGTTGTGGGGTGTTGTCGACTCTTGTCGAATTCCTTCCTTTGCACTATTTATTTAT
>APFE030116085.1:383931-423373 GCA_000404065.3 Pinus taeda | reverse complement strand
GTCTTCTGTGATTTATGTTTATGTTTTATCTGCAGTTTACTTTAATGTTGATGTGATTGCTAATCTGGAAAAGATATGGAGCTAATTGTGAAAATTGAAATAAGTTGCTCTAAGCATAGAACATACCTAAAATTAACATGGTATCGAAGCTGAGGTGAAGACAATGCCCAAGCAAGAGTGAAAGAGTAATCACCGAAGACAATTGGGAAAGGAAAAAAGGATCAATGGATTCCAAATCCCTCTTCAAATTCACCAAGGGTGAAGTCGAAGCAGAGAATATTATTAGAATGGCGCATCAGAATATGGCCTACCTAAAGATCACTTCATTGGAAGACCGGATCTCAGGGTGGAAGGAAAGGCAGATAACTAGTTCGACCATTATGCGAAGGAGTGTTCGAATGGCAGGGACACATCACTTGATGATGATAACAATCATTCCAGGGACATCTTCAATGATCAAAGGAATGACACGGAATGCAGGTCATCAAGGAAATGGCCGACTCTTCATAGAAAGCAAGGAACCCCAGGTATGAAGAATCAAATGTTGTTTCTGATAAGATAAAGAAGCGTTATCTTGTATTGGCCCTCTCCTTCAGATTCTTTGGGAATCCGGCTTATAGATTGTAGTGCTTCAAGGCACTTCATCGGATAGATGGGTGCACTCTCTAATTTGGTAGAGATGGAAACAATTGTGGGATTATACTTGGAGCTGATGCCACCTATCCCGGAAAGGGTGTAGGGAATGTTAACTCTCAATTGAATAAGGGTCACTCGATTCATTTACAAAATCTCTTTTATGTACCTGATCGCAAGAAGAACCTGGTGTCCATCTCGGAAATGGAAGTCAAAGGTTTCAGGGTGGCATTCATCGATGGAAAGGTATGTGTTAAAAAATATAATTTTCAAAGATGCTTTTTCTCATGGGTTCAGGGTTGACAATTTGTATCAAGTTGCAGGATGGTCCACTGGGGATCATGTCAATTGACATATCACATCTATAACATCGAAGGTCTACCTATGGGGCCCTACTTGATGTGAGTCAAATGGTGATAGGGATGCCTGAATTCAAGTAGAGCATGAAGGTACATGTTTGATATTTACCGAAGGAAAATATTATAAGGGGACCATTCCCCTCATGCAATAGGTCCACAGGTTTGGAACAACCCGAGGAGTTTGAGATTCATGATCAAGAATCTCATGTATACAGGTGGAAGAAAAACCTCTATGGCTTGAAGCAAAACACCCCGGACGTACTATGAGAGGATTGATAGCTGTCTGATGAAGCTAAGATTCACTAGGAGTGAGACCGATCCAAACCATTACCTGAAGGTTGTGGATGATAGACCTCTCATACCGGCACCTTATGAGGACGACTTATTTCTGACAGGTGCAGACCCTCTCATTTGCATAAGTAAGAGGGAGTTGGATTCTGGATGTGGAATGATAAACTGCAAGCCTGTGACTACCTCGAGGATCTTAACTTTCAGAAGTTATATGGTAGTGATGTTAGACTAGATTTGGGAAATGCCTCTGAGTTTCATAAACTCATTCGCGTTGATGTTCTTGGTGAACTTCCGTTCCGACATATGTTTTGCAGTTAGCATGGTAAGCTCATATTTGGTTGAGCCTAATTGGATTGGTGCCAAGAATCTTCTGAGATATCTTCGGGGCACAATCTCTCATGGATTGAGATACACTGCCGGAAATATGAAATTGCATGATTTTTCGAATGCTGACTGGGCAGACAGTGTGGAGGATCACTAGAGCACTTCTTAGTGCTGGTTCTCTTTGGATTCTGCTTCGATATCATGGATGAGCAGGAAGCAAAAGTCAGTTGCTATAAGCACCGCCAAGACCAAATACATAGCTACGAGTATGATCTCATGTGAAGCTGCATGGTTGCAAAAGCTCTTAAGTGAGTTGTTTGTACACATGATGAATACCACTGTGATTCTCTGTGACAACCAGAGGGGGGATTCGATTATTGAGGAATCTCGTATTCGATGATTGCTCCAGTAGATAGACATTAGATACTGCCTTATCTGCGATATGGTAAGTCGATGAGCGAGGAGGCTCTATTGCATTGAGACTGATGTACAGGTCGTAGACATTTTGTCAAAGTCCCACGGAAAGGTCAAATCTGTGACTTTCTCGAATGACGTGGAGTGGTTGAGAGATCTTCTTATAAGGGTCCTGCATGTTGCATGCATTGAGCTCTGGGAGCTTTGGGGGGCTTGGGGTACTTACTGGAGCAACATACAACCACAGGGGGACTCACCCTCCCTTGCTGGTGTGCTATGAACAGGATGATTAGTTCTTTTGTGGGTTGGGATGATTAGTTCTCTCGTGGCAACTATGGAACAGGATGATTAGTTCTCCTATGGGCTAGGATGATTTGTTCTCCGTGGCGACTGTGGAACAGGATGATTAGTTCTCCTCTGGGCAAGGATGATTAGTTCTTCGTGGTGTCCACTGATAGGATGATTCGTTCTCCTGTGGATAGGATGATTAGTTCTCCTGTTGAGGCATCCTACCCATGCAGTCTGGTACACATGGGAAGTACCTCTTATCTGATCAATGAGTAGGGAAATGAGGATAGGGACCATAGTAGTACTATCGATGGACACATGGTTGTATCTACTGTACTCCTTATGCTAGGATGACTTCCATTGATTTGGGATCAGTATGAGTGGTTTGAGACACTCTCTTGTGATATTGATTTGGGATCAATAAAACCGACTTCGGGTCAGTAAGAGTGATGTGACACACTCTCTTCAGATGAAACAGACTTCGGGTTAGTAGAGAATGGTATGAGACATTCTCGATGAATTCTTCTTCTTCATGGTTTAGTAGAGCTCAGTAGGTCAGAGTAGAGCAAAGCAGTGCAGGGCACTGATGGCAAAGATAGTACAGTCGGACATATGGATCAACGAATGGAGTTTTCCCTAGTTGAGAGGGAGTGTTAAAATTGGCAACTAGGGCCAAACTCCATGTGGGTCATCTTATTTATGGTAGCTGATATTTTTCTTGGATCTCTCTCATCGAGAGGTGTAGGATTGATCTAAAGATCATCTGATTCCGATAAGTATTCAGGAAGTTATGAATTTATTTGCGTTATAAGACAATTTGTCAAGGTCGGCCAACAACCAAATAAACCCCACATGTGCTCAACGTTTTAGTGTAAATAGAGGCGGCCTTCAAGTCATTTCAACACACTTGGGATCTCTTCCTTTCTCTACTTGTCTTTGGGTTTAGTAGGAGGAGAGATCCTAAGGAATAACGTTGCCCTAATCCAAAGGGCAGAAAGCCGGAACTGCCAGAAACACCGGAAAAGCCGGAAAAGACGGAATTGCCGGAAAAGCCGGAATAGCCGAAAAATTCGGAACAGTCGAAAAAGCCGGAACTGTTGGAAAAGCTGGACATGCCATAAAACCCGGAATTGCTAGAAAAGGCAGAACTGCTGAAAAAGCCGGAAAAGCCGGAATTGCCGGAAAAGCCGGAATTGCCGGAAATGTTGGAACTGCCGGAACTGTTGGAAAAGTCGGAACTGCTGGAAAAGCCAGAACTCTCGGAAAAGTCGGAAGTACCGTGACTGCCGGAACTGCCGGGAACAACTTGAATTGCCGGGAACAATCGGAATTGCCAGAACTGCCGGAAACTGTCGAAACAGCCAAAGCATTTGTCTCCGAAGGAGAGCAACATGTAAAGACGGCCTTCTGCGTCATTGAGAAGTCCTTTGCGTTAGCCTTCTGCTGCTCTGTGCTGGCTCTCTGGCCTTCTGCGTCACCCACACCGGCCTTGCTAGCCTCTGTGCAGTCACTCTGGCCCTCTTCGTGGCTCCTGCTGGCTCTGCGTAGACTTCGCTGCCTCTGCGTTGGTCCTTTGGCACTATCTCTGCCTCTCCGCTATGCACTCACTGCCCCTCGTTGCAACTTAGATCACTTGTTCATTTCTCTCAGGAAACCCTGCTCTAGAAAATTGAACTAACTGATCAACCTTGGTGTGTCTCCAACTGACACTCAAGCCTCCTGTTATACTTTTTCTGTTGAGTCTTCAACGGTCGAGATTAAATCTCTAATCAATAGCTAAGATTAGATTTGGTTTGATCCATGTATTTTAGAACATTTTCACCCAATTTTATATTAATACCCATTAATATTTTTATTTTCCTAAGTTTAGACTTAGGAACCCATTAAAAATATTAATTATTTTAATATCTCTCAAACCGGGTGGAATTTCCCCAAACCATTTTTGGGTCTTGGAGATCTCATGTGCTTTAGCCTCTCCACCAATTTTCATGGCTAGAGCACATCCGGTGCTACCCCAAAACAACAAGATGCTTGTTGCAAAGCTGCTCCATTCTAGTGGCAATGCATTTAGTACACAGATGGTTACGTCAAAATCAGTAATTGGTTCCCTAAGTCCTTGCAGATGGTCTCTTAGTTGAGAGACTTTCATGAGAAAGGATGCCGCATCTTCATGCTTTGATTTCTTCATTCTATACAATTTGTTCCTTAAGGACATCTTTTGTCTTGTTGTGCTTACTGTATACAAGTTCACTAGCTTATCATATATAGCCTTGGAAGTCTTCATATTTGCAATGAATGGAACATGAGAATCGTTAATGGATTCCACTATGATCCTCTATGCCCTTATTTCCTCTTTCTTGTATTTTGCTAGTTCTTGTGTCTATCTTTCTTAGGTTCAGTACGTTCCCCAGTAACATATTCCATTACTTCTTGTTCTGTCAGTATCAAGTCAATTCTTTTCTTCCATGCTAGATAGTTTGATGCCCCAATAAGCTTGTTGCTCTCCTTATAGAAAGAATGCATATGACTTGAAGATTCAAACATGATGTAATAATATGATACTTACTTGATGACCAAGATTCCCCTTGATGCTTCCTTCAAAGATGCCTTCCAAATAGATCTTCTTCCAGAGAGAGATCAACACTCTTCTTGAAGTCTTCCTTTCAGATTTTTTCTTGAGAGTTTCGATTTTCCCTTCCCCTTGACAAGAGAATCCTTCTAGTGTCCTTCCAACTACCTTTCTTGTTCACCTTAGCTTTGATACCATGTTGGAAAATGGATAGTGGCAACTTATTAATCTTATTTTCCTTTCCTTAATATTTGCTTGTTATTAGCTTTCTTGTGTTCTTTTAGTTAGATTTTCTGTCAAACAAATATCAAGAACATAAACTGCAACATTAGAGAACATAGATATTAGGCTCTTAACCAGGGCAAAAACCCTCGAAGGGGAAAGCCCGAAAGCCCTTCTCTTCTTAGAATTTGCTTCAAATGAGATACAAAGACCCAAACCTTAGACCAAGTCATCCTAGTACCAAGTCAACCCTTCCTCAAGTCCTTCCTTGAATTTGCACCAAACTGCTACACACAACAACTTTGACCATCCAACTTCGATAGTACAATTCGTCCTGCAACTTCGACCCTGCAATTTCAGCATTGCAGTTTGTTTGGAAACCCTTATCCAACCTCCTCCTGAGACCTTCCTAAAGCAATGAGATCAATATAGGGTTTTCTTCTTTCCAGCTACAAGATTCTGTTAGAAAACCAGAAAGGCAAAAATATTTTCCTATACTTGATAATTACTTGTGATGTTCTTGACTTCTTCTTAGGTTTTCTTTATATCTTCTTTCTTTTGGTTCATCAAACAATTACCAAAGCAAAAGCACATAAAACAATGGACACCAGATCTAGGCACTATGCTAGGGCAAAACCCCCTCGAGGGGAAAACCCAGTCAAAATTCTCTTCCTTTCAATAGTATTCTTTGAGACTCTTCACCCTAGACAAAGACCAAACCCTCCCTCCACACCAAGTCAGCCTCCCAGATCTTACGACCTCTCTTCCAACAACTTTGACTATGTAGCAGCTTATGGCATCAGACAGTTTCTGGCATCAACAAAACTTGACTTCGATCTCCCAAACTAGGGCACAAAACAGAGAGAGAGAAGCACCAAAATTTCGTTTTTCTTCTTCTCCTTAGACTCCACCCACCTCGCACTTCTTTTGGCTTCCTTAGACCCACTTCGCACTTCTTCGGCTTCGTTAGAGATATCGAACTTGCTTGAGATGAGATACTTCAAATAAATTCGACTTGCTTCTATTTTTAGGCTTCAAGGGAGGTTGAATTGATGTCCTTAGGTCGACTTGATCTCTTTTAGGCCGACATGATGTGGAACATACATAAATTATATTTGACTCAATACTAAACCTTTTTACATGATTCAAAAGCCCAAGAAGGGTCTCATTAAAAGTACAATGACTCTATTGACTCAGAATAAATCCTAGAAGTCCTCAATGGGGAATTTGACCTAAAACATGGTGACCCAAGCATGAAATCCATGCTTTAGTAAGTCATAATAATAATAATAAAAATTATTTTCTTTATTCTTTTGACAAGTACATTACAAGATGACAAATACATTTAATGAAGGCCGAACCTAGTTACATTTTCAACAGATTCTGCACTTCATCCTACTGCAACTCAGACCTGCAACTTCGGCCTCCTTCTACAGTTCCAAAAACCCTAGAACTTCGCATGTGTGAGAGAGATAATGCCCAAAACAAAGTTTTTTCGTCCTTTTTCTTCTCCCAGACCTTCACTCTTCTTCTTCTTGCTTCCCAACTTCAGATCAAACTCTTTCTTGATAAATTGAACTTGTGGAGTAAGTGTCCCAAATGAGGTCGAACTGCTCCTTTATATAGCCTTCTCAACGGGTCAAATTCCCTCCTTTAGGTTGAATTGATGTTCCTAGGGCTGACTTGTACTTTTGGAGTTTCCTGGACTTTCTAGACTCAAAATAATTCTTTTTACAATTTCATTTTGCCCGGAAGGGTCTTATAAACATGATGTTGACTCCTTTGACTCGTGACACTAAATCCTAACACCTAACAAACCCTAGAAGCACGAAGAATGTGCTTTTACCTAGAAGACCATCAATAATGAGCATGTAACCCATGCTTTAATATGTAATATTCCTAGGGAAATTTTACAGTAAACAACAAAGCATACATAGACAAAAAACCCCAAAAATTTAACACATGCATCAGACCATGAATATGCACCATGAACTGCGCTGCTGAGCCATTTTATTATATATCATGATAGGAGTACAATAGGCAAGAACAAATGCACTTGGGCTTGCAAAATGCAAGCTAAACAAATCCGAGGTGAGAAAACAAGGTGCTCGGATGATGGGAAGTAGCTGCTCCTCTATGCTCTATGCTGCCCTAGAAAATCTGCACTGTTGGCTGGAAAGGTACCCATGTTTGAGCCCGCTAGACTGCTCAGAAAATTCCACCAAATAAATCTTGGCCTCTCCTTGATAAACCCAGAAAGACCTAGAAAGGATTGGGCCTAGTTTTACTGACCACCTAGAGCCCAAAATTTGAGCACACTCCTTCCAACTAGCTACCAAATAACTCCTTAGGCTTGGGGCACCGAAACTCCTCCAACAATTATGCAAAATTAGGAGTAGACTCCTTGAGGCTAGTCCAACAAACCCATAAATGATTTGGGCTAATTCCGACCTCTCGGAATTACCCAAATTTGGTGCTTCTCCTCCAACTACTGGCCCAACACCTAGTTCAAAAATCTTTGCTAAATCCCTGCTCCAAAACTCCTCCACTGAGTTGGAAATCTTGACAATATTCCTCCCGAAAGAGAGGTGAGAGTCCAACCTTCAAATCCCGCTAACTCTATGTGATTTTATTGCTACAAGCTGCGTCCAGAAAATCCCTGTGTAGCCCCTAGGAAGGCAAACTCCCTGTAAATTCCCGAAGGTAAATTATCCAGGAATTTTCTCCCCCAAGTGCCACGAATTGGCTTCTGCGTCCCAGTCAAGAAGTAGGAAAATCGATCCAAATGATAGCCTCCAATCCAGCTCGAAAATCCTTATCCAAACTCTAATCTAACAATAAGAAAATATCCTGCAAACCTCAGAGTCTCTAATCCACACTTACTTCCACAATGTGCTTCCCAGAATTACTTCTGTGCCCAAGAAATGCGTACTGCTAAACAAACTCCTACAGTGATGCCCAAAGGAAACTTTGAATTGAGCTCCCCAAATTACCTCACTAGGGAGACACTCGAAGTTCTTTGAAGTGAGGGTGGAATTCCCGCTTGGAAATTCCTTGTTCTAAACAACACGATTGTCTTGGCTAAGTAGCTCAAGAGAACAATTGTTAGATTGTCAAATCATCAAAGATGCCCAAAAGTGTGATGCCCAAGCTCTATTTATAATTCGTGGCCCCCTTCTCTTTTTGTGGTCCCCACTCTCTGTCTCTCCCCTAATTCACACTCCCTTCTCTTTCCTCTCTCCTCCAAGAGTGTGAATTCCCTCCTTGGGTCAAATTTCTCTTTCTTGTGGTCCCCACATTCCACTAGAGCCGCAATATTCCCTTTTCCTCCTAAGTTCCGATGCCGGAATTACATCCTCTCCCCAAACTCATCTCTAATGTTGCAAATCAAAATTGTGGATATTACATAATAATATTAACTTTTTCTTTTATTTTATTGTTCGTTACATAGGATACATATTGAAATGAGTACAACAATTATGAAGAACGAAACTAGTTACATTTCTCAACATGTCTATCCTCAAGGAAACCACAGATTCTTATCCAATCCTCCACCATTCTCTCTCCATGGCCTTCGCTTAGACTTACGACTATTAGTCCTGGTCAAGTGCATGAAACACGAGGAAGAGAATGCACATGTGATGTTCATCATCACTCCCTCTCAACCAGAGAGGAAATCCCTATTCCCTCTTGATTGGGGAATAGATCCTTGCCCCTATTTAAGGAGACTCTTTTACTCCCTCTCAAATATAGAGGAGATCCTTGACTTCTTTCCAATATGAGAAGTCATAACCACAAGCTCTGTAGCTTGTTTCCATAAGAGTATCAATTACCTGTTCTTTATGGAGATAGATGCATGGCTCCCTCTTTCTTCATATCTCATTATGTCGAGCTTTCTTCTTTCTAGGGTATCATAGAGCCATCTTCTTCCTTGTGACAGGGTCAATCTTGCACATCACTTTCATCTTGTCATTGATGAAGGCATTATATTGAGCCTTAGCGAACATCAAGTTAATCGTAGCTTCTTCATGAAAGTGATCTTCGTTGAGTTTCAGGTTATCTTCTCGCATTGCTACCTTTTAATCCCAAGATGAAGACATCTTGACTTCATAATTGCCAAAATTATATATTTGAGCTAGCCTCAACATTCAATCCATACAGTTGAACTTGCCTCAACTGCCATCATGGATTTCAACATTATCCTTCCAAGTAGCAAAACAATATGTTAACCAGATAACCAACAAGAAACATTAATATTAGACTTACCTCATCATGATGACCTTCTCAACAAAATATCAACATCCTCATGATCCATCTTCACAAGAGTCTTTTTTCATGCATCAGAGTGCCCAAGGATTGAACTTGATTACCAAGTTACAATGTTATTTCAAATATTATACTAGATGTTGATTACCATTCTATATATTCTAGTGAGAAGGTCTTAATCCTTTTATTCATTCTAGAGTAAGTCAAATTCATCTTTTAGGCATCATGCAACCAAATGGAAGATTCACCATGCATGATTTATGACCAACTTCTTTTACGAGATTCTGTACATACAAATCCTACCTAAAAATTGCATTCCTATTCTTCTGTACAATCATCTAGCTATTTACTCTGCAACTTGACCAACTACATTCCTTCATCCCTCAAGAGTATTGTTTCCATACTATATGGAATATATACTATCTTTGTCATAATGCTTTCTTCCAAGAACCTTCCAAAATGATAGTTCTTTTAGGATCATGATGATCCACCTTAGCAAAATGACTACCTTTAACATAATGTTAGAGAATGTTTGGATGAATAATAATATGCAAAATGGTCCAATCTTCTTGATTTTTAAAAGACTAGATGATTCCTACAAGGCAACTCAATCAAGTAGACTCTAAATCTTCTACTATCATATGCTACTATCTATGATGCCATGCTCTTACAACAAAACTCCTCTAAAATAAACAACAATGCATGCTATTATAATTGAAAGACAATCTTCATAAAGAACTCGATAGAGAGGATGCCATCTTCAATAGTAAAGATCTTTGACATCTTTCATCGACTTCTTCTTAGGTTCTCCCTTCTCTTCAACTGTGTGAGCTTCACTTCTTTCCTTTCTTGTGTTGGTTTGTTTGTTTGGATAGTCCCTCTTAAAGTGTCCAAATTCATTGCATCCAAAGAATTGAACCTTGGACATATCTGGCTTCTTCTTGGACTTTCCAAACTTTCCCCCCTTCAACTTCTTGGTTCTTGCAATAAAGGCTTGAGATTGTTCATTTTATGCAATGTCATCTCTTGGCTTGATCCTAGTCTCTTCCAAGATGCAATGAGCCTACAACTCATCAAAAGGAGTATAGTCTTTCTTAGAGTAGATGCTAGTTGCAAAACTGCTCCATTCTAGTGGCAAGGCATTCAACACAAAAAATTTCATTTCAGAGTCAAAAATTGTCTCCCAAGTTCATGTAATTGATCTCTTATCTGTGAAATATTCATTAGGTAGGAGGCAATGTCTTCATCCTTTGATTTCTTTATTTTGTATAATTGGTTTGTCAAAGAAATCTTGTCTTGATGTGCTTATAGAGTACAACTTTACTATCTTACATAGCCTTAGAGCTCTTCAAATTTGCAACAAATGTGTTGGACACCTAATCCGCTAAGGGTTGGTGTGGAATATAAATAGTCCATGGAGCCCAAGAGACCACTTGTATAGGGTCATTAGAATGTATTATAAATGTATATCATTTTTATAGTAAATGCCATTCATGCTTTATCTTAATGTTGTGTCCATTCCATGTGTGTGTTTAACATTGTATTAGAGCCAACAAAATCCTGCCCTACTCAGCTTTGAGCCACTTGTTTTTGTGGCCTTTCTTTGCATGTTTGTGGCCAGATCTCGGCCCTGTCCAAACCCTTTCAATTCTGCACCTGTCAGACCTGTCCTCCTCAGGTCATGCATATACTCAACCTTCTCGACTGTTGTTTCTTTGATGTGCCAAAATTAGCTACTCTGTTCAGACCTGTCTTGCTTATCTTTTTACCATTTTTTGGCTTGTCAGATATGTTTCTCTAATCTCTAACATCCACTCGAAGATTTCTCTGTGACCCTATAGGCCGTTGAAGGAATTGAATTGATTGTATGAAAAATTTCCCAATGATACTCAATCTTTGTTATTTGACCATAATTCAAACCATAGTCAGTTTTCGATATTCAACCATTTTTGTACCCATTCACCTACTTGAAACCATAGCGAATTCACTCACTCACCCGTTCTTCTACTACGTCCCCCTCTAGATGGTTTTTGCATAATTCCACCAATTTTTATCATGGAGGTTACTGTTGTGGGGATTCTTTTTGGTCATAATTGAAGGCATTTCTTAACAGTCACTTGAGTTTGGCAAACAAAATTAATGGTATGAGAGGAGCAAGCGGGAGAAAATTAATTCGGTTGTGTGGGTAACGTGAGACAGTCCATATGGTTTTGGGTTTTATTGAGAATCCGAATGTGAGACAATGTGTCATAGAATCTGAATGTTCAATGAATTGACTCTCAAACTACAATGTACATTGCTTTGCTTGGTCGCTTCGTTGCTTAAGAAGTTCAGACTGTCGATCTTCCAATGTATGGTCTTATACATCCTTCCACTGCTTTTGACTTAGCCAAAGCACAACACATCCAAGAATTAAAGGACTCTAGTGAGCTCGCCTAGAAGAACCAATTTTACAATTCTCTAGATTTCGCCTGATGAAATGGTGTGCTTCTATTATAGTGCAATAAGGATACACGTTGCTCGCCACCTTGAGTAGACCTGACTCAATTTTTCTTTGTAAGCGCACTAAATCTTCACGTACCTTGTGTTCAATTTGTTCTTTGAGAGCTGTCTTTCCTGGGTTTGCTCAAACTCAATTTCTTATTTTTGAATTGGCACCAAGCCTTAGAAGTGATGGAGCTCTGACCATTATAGTGTTACGATTGGCCTTTTGCTTCTACACATTTGTCTTGTTAAGTTGCAGTAACCACCTGCGAGGTAACCAAAGGGCACAAAGGCTCTGGTCATGGTGGTTATCTAGAGGTAATTAATGAAAGCTAAAATTGGCCACTGTCTTCATGAATGGTGTGTTCCTATCGGTTATGGGTTATTTTGGCTTGGGCAATGGATTTATTGTGCCCACGGTGGATTCACACATTGTATGTGGTGGATGCGTATGTTGAATAGTGAGAATTGTGCACTGAATGTTTTTCTAGTCGGTTCCTTGGATGGATATATTATGTTGGGCAACGACTAATGTGCATTGAGTTCTGTGCCCTGGAATGAACTGATGCATGTGATTCGATGTTGGACTAGGTATCAAAGATCATTCAACAGAGGTTTGAAGTGAATTCATATGCCTGTTACCTTGTCTTTAACGCCAAGTTTATTTTGTTGATTGCGTTGTATTATATGTTGGAGAGCATGAGGTATATGCTGGTATCTGCAGTGTAATGTTGGTCACTCTATTTAATTCTATATGTTGGTCATGCGTGAACTATTGTGCATATGTAGTGGATTGTGAATGCATTACAGTCATTGTTGCTTGCTGGTTGGAGCATTAAGTCCATGTGTTGAAGTCTTGGTATGTACATTGAATAGAGCTATTGCACACTGGTTGTTTGGTGCACATTTACAGAGAATATTGCAGTGACATTGAATTGTGAGTGAGTGCTACTTCTTCCTCTTTGGTTCATAGTTGTGATAAGAAAATGGCCAAAGTTTATGAAGTATTAGAGTTCCTGAAAACTTTGATATAATCTTCTGTTGATGGCACAATTAAAATCAAGAAGGAAACTATGTTTGATATTAGAACTTGTTTGCACAACGCATAAGAAAAGATAGAGTTTTTGCAGCTTGAATCTCAACTACAACAAGAGGAGCTACAACAACGTAGTTGTCTTTTTGAACTTGTTTTTGTTCAGAACAATCCCCCTTTTGAGTCGGAAGTTGACTCCCATCAAAGTGTAGAAACTAATCAATACAGTAAAGTTGAGGTGTATTTAGGAACAAATTTACATGTAGATGCAGAAATTTAGCTTGCATTTCCCAAGCCCAACATCTGACCTTGGGAAGAGCTTGTCAGCAACAAGCACAAAACAAGTCTTGGATATGATAAGGAGGCGTCCTTTCATACTCCAAACTACTCAAAGCCCATCAAATTTTAGAGTGTTGGATTTCTTCAGGATGGTTCTTCGCTTGTTTCTGCTCCTCTTCCACATTGACCACAGATTGTCAAATGCCAACATTGTGACAGAGTTGGCCATGTGAAAGATCATTGTTTTGATCTTCATCTGTGTAAGCATTGTGGTCAACACACTCATCATTCAAACAAATGCTTCAGAAACAAGCCTCCTACAAGAACGTAGATTCACCTTGGATGGATTGCTTCTTGGCAATGGCCTTCAACAACCAAGAAGATATTTCACTCATACCACAGGATTTGTTCTCGAGTATTGAAAAGTCTTGCAGTTGAGATCTCTTCATCTTCTCACCTTATATTTGACAGGGGGGGAATTGATGGTCATATACAAGCTTCAAAGATAAATCAAGCAAGTGTGAGCCACAACCTGAACCGGTTGTCTAAGCCTACAACCAAAGACAACCATTCCTAGATTCAATGTTGTAGCCAGAGACACAGAAGCCCCTGAGCATGCCTTTGGTTTGTGGCCTTCCCTAAACCACCACAGGTTGAAGACCTCCCTTTTTCTAGGTTGAAGGTCTCTCTCTTCAAAGCATTAGGGACTCTTCCTCTAGCAAAAGATTTCAGCTTCTTGCCAGATTTGGAAGAGTTCTGGGAACAACATTAAGCGTTCTTGGTTGAGACCCCAAAGGTTTCCCTTTTCAAAACAATAGGTAGGACTTCTTCTAGGAAAAGACTTCAGCTTCTTGACAGATTTGGAAGAGTTCCAGGAATTGCACTAAGCATTCCAGTGTTGGCGGTCATCCTTAAACCACCACTGGTTGAGATCTTGAGTTCTCCCACTTTATGTCATCATTTCAGAGATCACATTTAGCTATTTGTTGTCATGCCTTGTTGTATTTTTGTATTACAACTCTCTTCTTGGACTTGTATATACCCCTTCGGATTAAAGGGGGGAATGTTGAACACCTAATCCACTAAGGGATGGTGTGGAAATTGGAATATGAATAATCAATGGAGTCCAAGAGACCACTTAGAATATGGAAACCAAGGTTCATTAGAATATATTATAACTGTATATCATTTGTATAGTAAATGCAATTCATGCTTATCTTAATCTTGTGTCCATTCCATGTGTGCGTTTAACAAAATGGAACAAGGTTATCCTTATGGATTCAATAATGATCCTTTGTGCCCTCACTTCTTTCTTGCATTTTGCTAGCTCTTGAGTCTTGTCTTTGCTAGGTTCAATAACTTCACTCAGGACATATTCCATTACTTCATGTTCTATAAGTGCCAAATCAATCCTTTTCTTCCATGCTAGGAAATTTGTTGAGCCAACGAGCTTATTGTTTTCCTTGCAGAAAGAACCCATATGACCTTTAGATTCAAACATATAGTAACAATATGATACTTACTTTTGAACCAAGAGTCTTTTCTTCTTTGATGATGTCCAAAGAGACTTCAATGACGATCTAGAAAGATGTCTTCTAGGATGCCTTCAACAATGATGTCTTCAATTAGCTTCAAATAGTGAATGATGATATCAAGGTCCCTTGATGCTTCCTTTTCTTCAAGATGATGCACTAGAGATTCTTCAATAAATACTTGTCCACTCTTCCTTTAATGAGAACATGATGATGAAGTCTTCTTCAACAAAAGCTTGCTATGGAAACCCTCCTAGATCAATAGGTCTTCTGCTTCTTTCCTTGCAAATGATTCCCCTTGACAAGCAAACCCTTTTTGTGTTCACAAGATGATCCTTCCAACTACCTTCTTGTTCACCTTAGCTGATACCATGTTGGAAAATGCAATGTGGGAAATATTAATTTAGGTTTTCCTTATTCCGTAATATTTGCTTGTGAACTTTATTAATCTTTTGAAGTGTCTTTATTAGATCTTTTCATCAAACAAATATCAAGAGCAAATAAATAAAGACAGTGGACACAAAAATTAGGTTCCAAGCCAGGGAAGAAACTCTCCAAGGGGGAAACCCAGAAAATCTCTTCTCTTCTTATAGAATCTGCTTCAAATGAGACAACAAAGACCCAAACCCTAGAAAAAGTCCACCTCCTAGTACCAAGTTAGCCCTCCAAGAAGTCGTTCCAGGTAGATCAGATCAACAAGGCTTGATCATGTATCAACCAACTTCTAACTGCAACTTCAATCACCCAGCTTCGACCCTGTAACTTCAACCCTGTAATTGTTGCAGAAACCCTAAAACAATTCTTTAAGAGATCCTCCTTTGAGCAAGACAATACTTCTCAAGGTCAACAAAGTCAAAACAAAATATTCACTCTTCCAACAACTTGATATTGCAACTCAATCTTTTGCGATTTAGACCTGCAATTTCGACCTTACTTGAAGTTGCAAAAACCCTAGATTTCACACGTGTGAGAGAGATAGAGCCCAAAAGCAACTTTTCTTCCTTATTCTTGCCTTCTAGACCTTTGCTCTTCTTTTCTTCTTGCTTCTCAACTTCAGATCAAACCTCTTCTTGAGAGATTGAACTTGTGTGTATGAGTGTGACACTGCTTCTATATGTAGCCTTTCCAAGGGGTTGAATTCCCTCTTTTAGGCCAACTTGTAGCTGCCAGGGATGACTTGTACTTTGGAATTTTCGAGGACTTTCTAGGCTCATTATAAATTCTTTTACAAGATATATTTTGCCCGAAAGGGTCTTATAATCATGATGTTGACTCTCTTGACTCATGAAAATAAATCGTATGACCTAAGAAACCCTAGAAGCATGAAGAAAATGCTTCTACCTAGAAGACCAATAATAAGAAGCATGAAACCCATGCTTTAACATAATATATTTTTCTTTCTTCTTTTGTTTGTTTACATAAGATACTTATTGAAATGGGTACAATAACAATTAGGAATACTTAAACTAGTTACATTTCCAACACTTTGGTGGCCCCCACATTCCACTAAGAGTTCGATTTTTCCCTCTTGGTTGTATAATGCTCCCTTTTCTAGAGTGTGGGACCCATCTGCCCACTTTTCCAAAGTCCAAAAGGCCCAAAATGGTCTCCAACGCCAAAATTACAAAATTGTGCAACACTAGCAATTTATGAAATTGGGGATATCACATTGAATATCAAATTATGCGCACAAAGTACAATGTGTGAAATTTCCACGTACTGTAGCAACTGGAAATTTGTCTCCTAACTTATGCAGTTTATTTGTCATCTATTAATTATTAATGACAAATAATGATAAACTTACGCTGCAATTTGTGAAAATTTCAAAACTAAAATCCTATTGCAGTAACTAGAATTTATTTTTCTAATTGTTAATTATTGTAACAATTTATCTGCGACAACAACAAATATCAAGTAAATCACACTGCAATCTTCACAAATAAATTGCGGAAGAAAATAACGTTGGAAACTAAGAAAAACTAGTAGACACACATAAAATTGACACCGTTATTTTTGGACAAATGTCCTTGAAAAACCCAACATGGGAAAACCAATGCAACAATTGAGAGTTTTTATTATTATGCAATAGCGAAATTCTGAGTACAATCTATGGATCCCCAACTGGCAATCTAAACAACAAGAAAATTTGGCCAAAATTACTTAACGGAATTTCCCTTCTTCTACAAGCAACCTCGAAACAACTTCCCTTCAGAAAATTCGTCCTCTTGGACCCTCTGCGTCTGCCTCTGCCTAGTGCTTGCGTAGACCCTTTGACGTCTAAGCCTGAAACTGCCTCTAATGAAGTTGTTCTGCTTGTCTTTGTTGAGGAAATTGATTCTCCGACCCTTTGGAAGACTTTCCTGGCCTCTGGAAGCTGAATCAATTTTTCTTCCAACCAAATCGAATTGCCTTCCTGAAGCAATTGCGCAGTCGTCTCGGCTACCTCATTGAGAATGACTTGACCTCCTTGCTGTTGCCTCTCCGGATCTAGAAAACTTCCTCAGGATCACTGTCTCTGCCCCTCATTGTCTCTGCTTCCTCATTGAAGCTCGAACTTTCCAGCGACTAACTGCTTTTACTCTGGAAAATTGAATTCTCCAAGTGACTCTAGTGTATTCTTTATCCCTAGATCGATCCCCTCTTATATCTTCCCGTGCGGGCTCCAACGACCAAGATTAAATCTTAATTGATGGCTCAGATCATTTATGGATCGATCCATGTGTTTCTAGATAAATCACACCTTGACTTAATTAATTATGATTAATTAACCAGTTTTCCTAAGTTTAGACTTAGGAAACATTAAAAAGTAGGCTAATGATCTAATTAAGTCACTTCTAGGTGGAATTTCCAGAAATGATTTTTGGGTTTTGGAGATTTCATGCATTCTAGCCTCTCCACCAAATTTCGTGGCTAGAACACATCCGATGCTACAAAAACTAACACTCCCTCTTAGCGACGATTGTGTTCTCTCTAGTGATGCACATCTTGCCACAACATCCTGTCTCTGTATCACCTCCTATCACGCTGTTGATGTCTGGCTGCTACTGCCCACCAACTAATGCGCAACTCTGATGCTGCATTGCTGCTGCTTGCACTGCCATACTGCTACCAACATTCCATTTGCACTGCAACACCCTCTCATTTGTTGTTATTACAACTGCAACTATTACAACCGAGAAGCATCCAAAATACTGAATCATTTGTGTTCAGTATGATGCATTCGTCTCTCGAGTCTTGACTGCTAGTAGCGTCAGCACTGTCACTGAAGAATCTATGCTACTGCTAACTCTGCACTGAGCAACTTGCTTTGCTGTCAACATTGCATTGTGCTCCTTAGCATTGAGCCACTTGCTCTGTTGTCAATGCTGCACTGTGCTCTGCAGCACTGAGCCACTTGCTCTGCTGTCAACATTGCACTATGCTCCTCAACACTCACTGCTACTAGTCTGCAACTGTCACTCTGGTACTGACTGCATCAATTGCCATTGATCCATCTTGCTGTTGAATACTGTGGGTTCCTGTAGCAAAGGTTATGGTCCCACTGTAACAATTTGGAACTGATTTGATTGATCTCCTTGTTGCAACTGCATTGGATCCTGCCCATTCGGCATGCTGGAGTTTCATACTCCTCCTCCTGGATCTGGTGCCCCACTATCTCCTTTCAAGCCTTGTCCCTGGATGGGACCCTTCCTTTCTTTGCAACTCACACTTCCTTCGACACTTATTTCCGGCAAGTAGAAGTCGAACTGCTGCCCATATCTGCATTTTGGCTAACTCGCACAACCTCCTTTGGCAATCTCGTACGACCATTCCTGCAAAGCTGCAAAATTTGTGAAACTCAAAAATGGAGAAAATAAACCCGAAAATCTCCCTTATTCCCGTTGCTGGGCTGCTGGATCTACTACTCACACTCCCTTCTGGAGTGAAAAGATCTGCTCACAACTACTGCTAATCTGCAACTAGAAAATTAGATCTCTAAATCTTGAGATCCCCTAAGAGAAATTTTCCCTCGTGTGCTTTTCTCTTCCACCCAACGCTGGTTCTGCTACAGTAAAAACCTCTACGTCCAACCAAGCATCAACTTAGTGAAAATCTGAGCTGTTGCTCCCTCTGACTGCTGGAATCACTAACTTGGGCAACTCGAATTTTCTGCAGCCCTGCAACTGAAAATCGAATTCCTGTGCCAGTAACTCGGCCTGCCTGTCAAGGAACTGCGTTGCCACAAGAATTTAGGCCTTCTACTCCCATTGAGCAACGAAATTCTTTCCTCCACTTCTGAGCTTCCCGACTTATCACTTATGCTCTGATACCATGTGAAAATTTCAAAATTGGAATCCTATTAGAGTGATTGGAATTTATTTTTCTAATTGTTAATTATTTTAACAATTTATCTGCTGCAACAAATATCAAATATATCACACTGTAACCTTCGCAAATAAATTGCGGACTAAAATTGCGCTGGAAACTGAGAAAATCTAGCGCGCACACACATAAAATTGACATTGTTATTTTAGGACAAATATCCTCGGAAAAACCCAACTTGGGAAAATCGGTGCAGTAGCTGAGGGGTTTTATTATTATGTAGCAATGAAATTCTGAGTACAATCTATGGATGCCCAATTGGCAATCCAAACAGCTAGAAAATCTCGCCAAAATTACTCAAGGGAATTTCCCTTCTTCCGCGAGCAACTACGACACAACTTCCCTTTAGAAAATTCGTCCTCCTAGACCCTTTGCGTCAGCCTCTGCCTAGTGCTTGCACAGATCCTTGGACATCTAAGCCCGAAACTGCCTTTGATGGAGTCATTCGGTTTGTCTTTGCTGAGGAAATTGATTCTCCGACCCTTTGGAAGACTTTCTTGGCCTCTAGAACCTGAATCAATTTTTCCTCTAGCCAAATTGAATTGTTTTTTTGAAGCAATTGCGTAGTCCTCTTTGCTGCCTCACTGGGAATAACTTAGCCTCCTTTCTGTGACCTCTCTGGATCTGGAAAACTTCCTCTGGATCACTGTCTCTGCTTCCTCAGTGAAGCTCGAACTTTCCGGCAACTGACTGTTGCTACTCTAGAAAATCGAATTCTCCAAGTGACTCTAGTGTATTCTCCATCACCACATCGATCCTTTCTTATATCTTCCTGTTGGGACTCCAACGACCAAGATTAAATCTTAATTGATGGCTCAAATCATTTCTGGATTATCCGTTTGAATTTCTAGATAATTCGCACATTGACTTAATTTAAAATTCTGATTAATTAACCAGTTTTCCTAAGTTTAGACTTTGGAAACATTAAAAAATAGGCTAATCATCTAACTAAGTCATCTTTATGTGGAATTTCCAGAAATGATTTTTGGGTTTTGGAGATCTCATGCATTCTAGCCTCTCCACCAAATTTCGTGGCTAGAATACATCCGATGCTACAAAAACTAACACAATTCTTCACAAAAATAAAATACATTGCGAAATATAAAATATTGGAACTGAGAAAATAATGCACACACACAATAATTTGACACCATTATTTTTGGACAATCGTCCTTGGCAAAACCTCGAAGGGAAAACCGATGCAATAGATGAGGGTTTTATTATTATTAAATTCTTCAGCAATTTAGGAGTACAATGATTTTCTTGCCTCTCACTGACATAGTTCCGAAATTTTTTCCCCACTACAACTGGCAAATTGATCTGTAAACTCATTGTTTCCGCTTTCCTGTTTGTCAGTGAAAGGCAAGCAGTTTATGTAATCCTTGATTTCTTGAAGAAATGCTATAAAGTTATAAACCCTCATCTACAAAACTAGTTTTTCCTTCGAGGTTTCTCCACGGACTATTTTGTCCAAAAATATTGGTGTCAAATTTTTATGAGTGCTATTTTCTTAGTTCCTGTGATTATTCATTTGTGAAATTGTTGTTGTGTTTTGAGTATTTGTCGTGAATTAATTTCCAGAAGACAAATAATATGCAAAGATACAATATTAATAACCAGTAACTGCAATAGAATTTTAACACATATCCATGGGAACCTTTAGACTCCACAATGTTCCTGCATTTTCTTTATTATTCATGGGATGATGCACCTAGTCCAGTTTACCCCTAGCTGGCTTAACAGTGACCACATGGTTTGGCAATTGATCCAGTGCCTAGATGAAGTTTGTCTCATGCCTTGAGACATGGAAGGGCTAGCACCATCTTCTGTGCCCTCAACATTGAAGCAGAATCAGGGTTAATCACCAGTTGGAGACCCATGAGACCCAGTTTTGTGCCCCAAACTCACATTTGGGGTCTACAAGATGATTGTTAGAGAAATTGAGGGGCCAACCCCTAGATTATGATTTTAGTGTAGGTTTTAACCCCATACAGATATTACCTGCATACAAATTCAAAAAATAGAAAATAAACAACGACGAGAGCATAAAACATAAAACAGATATACACAAAGATTTTCCTTGGATCCCAAAACTGGGACTACTAGATTGATCTTTTCATTATATTCCTTTCAATGTTACAATACACATATATACATGCCGAAGCATCCATAAACCCTAATCCATTAACCCTGGATTAAAACATAACCATAGTTCCCTTGACCAGATTTACAAAATACCATGGGCATAAAACCATCATGCCCAAAACCATGTGCGAAAACCATGCACAAAACCATAGGTAGGTCCGCCCACCTAATATAGGGTCCAAAAAAATTTCCTCGAGGCACTACCCCGAACTCCGTAGAGGGGAGCTACTACCCCCCTCAAACCCCTCGACAGGGTGGACTATCGCCCTCCTTGTGACCCCCCTACTGCACTTGGCGCAACGAACAGGGGGGTTGTTGCCCCCCCTGTGACCCCCACACACGTGGGGCTAGTCGTAGAAAGAATATAACACACACCCAACATTTAGAGCCCTTCTACACTTGTCATGGCACTTGAGGAGCTGAACCCTTGCCCTTAGCAAGCCTATGCTAGCATGACATCATCATTTCGACTTGCATTTATGAAGATAAATTGAATTTCACAAAGGCTACTAGGTTGGCTTGTGATCTATGCTTATGTTGTACATTGTTTTCTGATTATTTAGGGGCTCATAGGCTAAATAGTGTTTCGACCTCCTCATAAAAGTAGAGGAGAGTCTTGTTTGTAGAGGATCATCATCACACATTAGAATTTCGATCTCCTTTGAGGAACTCACACTTGATCTTTTGTGGATGATTGGAGATCTATTAGATGTATTTTGATGTTTGATGTTGATTTTGTATATTTTTAGGAGCTATTCCTTGGTCTAATGGATGGAAATCTTGCAGGTTATCTTGTAAGTGTACTTTATTGTTGAATATCTATTTCATGAATGTCTAATGTATGGAATTATTGATTCTAGGTTAATATTAAATTGTGTCCTAGTTTGTTGAAGATTAATTTTGAATTGCTATCTAGGTGAATATTGTATGCATTACTCATGCATAACATGTAATTAATCATCCTAGTGGTGAACTCCTAGTAGCTCTCCTATAAAACTCCTTTTCTCCATTGAGTGGGTAAATGCTAGAAATTTGATTGCTAGGGCATCAAATTTCGGCCTCCTTAGGAACAATCTTGGCTAATCTTTATCATGCTAGCCTCCATATTCCCAAGGGACAAGGCACTAATCCAACTTCTAGGTGATCATTCTTAAATTTTCTCCATATTTTCTCTCTCAAATTTAACCCTTTCAAGGCTAAGTTAGGAAACTAGGGCTTGGTGTGAATCCCTAGGCAAGAGGAATTTTGGTGGTTGGAGAGACTAAACATCAAGAGGATAGTATTTGCCACTAAATCTATCGTTTTGGTGGGCATCCACTTCAATTTTGTCTTAAGAGGGAAACCCTAGTTCTCCTTCTTTCAACTTAAGGGCTTCCTTGAAGGTTTCATGAGCCTTGGCATCACTGATATATATTGTAAGAAACATTTTCTCCTAGCTTTGAACTTTTGAGTTACTTCAACATGCCAAATTTATCAAACCCTAGGTATTGTGTCCTTATTTCTATGGCTCTTTATAGAAAGAAAATTGCTTCCTTGTGAAGCCTTGAACTTAAATTGTCTTTCTTGAAGAGCTCCTAGTGAGATCATTTCACACATTAACCGTAGAATATCTATTATAAATGATCTCCTTCCTACTGGGACTCCTCCCTATTGAGAAATCTAGGGCAGAGGAATGAGGTGATTTTTCTTTCTTTGATAACTGTTTGTGGTGCAATTTTACTATCTTTTTAGCTTCTTCCTTCACTTGATTATATTAATGTTTTCTATCATCAATCAACTACCAAATCATAAATAATCATTAGACAATGGACACAAAATATAAGCGATCAACCAGGGCCAAAACCTCTCCAACTTGAGAGGAAAACCCAAATGAATTCTTCCTCTTATAGAATCTCCAATTGATGAATTTGAAGACCTAGACCCTTGACAAAAACCCCTCCAAGACCAAGTCAATGCCTTTCCTTGAAATATCATTCTTCCACTAGTTCAACCTTAGTCAAAGTAACCTTCCAGTAGCAATGTCTCCTTCGATCTTCTTTTTCAAACCTGCAACTTCTTGACTGAAATTCGGCCTAACTGTAGAAACCCTAGGCTACACGTGTGAGCAAGAGCATAGAGGAAGAGTCCTCCTTTCTTCTTCGCTTGGTGTGATATCTCTTCTTTAATAACTCGACCTTCAAAATGATCTTTTTGCCACCCAAGATCATGTTGAAGAATGTAACTAGGTTCGGTCTTCAGAAATATATTTGAGTCATCATGTAATGTACTTGTAAAAAGAATGAATATTTTATTATTATTATTATTATTATTACAATGACTTATTAAAGCATGGGTTTCATGCTTGGGTCATATTTTATTAGTCAAAGTCCCCATTGTGGACTCCTAGGATTTATATTGAGTCATTAGAGTCATTGTACATTTTATGAGACGCTTCTTGGGCCTTTGAATCAAGTAAAAATATTTATTATTGAGTCAAATTAGGTATTTGATACCTCCACACCAAGTGGGCCTCAAATTGGGCAATTCGACCTCACCAGAAGCCTATATATTGGAGCAGTTCGAATTCATTTGAAGCATGCATTCACTCTCACACAAGTTCGATATCTAGAACAAAGAGTTGGAAAAGTGCTAAGTAGGAAAGAAGGTTAAAAGAGTGCGAAGTTGGAGAAGAAGGGAGAAGAAGGCAAGATCGAAATTTTGGGCTATCTATCTCTCTCTTGTATGGGTTCCTCTAGGAGATCGAAGTCTTTCTTGTCAAATCGAAGTTGTTGCTGCTGCCATTTGCTGGGTCAAAGTGCTGCTGCTTCAAGGTCAAAATTCTAGGTCGAAATTGTTGGAAGAGGAGGCTGACTTGGTGGTTGGAGGAGGTCTGTGTCTAGGTTGAAGAGTCTCAAGAAAACTATTGAAGGAAGATATGCTGACTAGGTTTTCCCCTAGATAGGGGTTTTTCGCTGGCAGAGTGCCTACATCTCGTGTCTTGTGTTTTTGTGATCTTCATACACACATAATTTGGTAATTGCTTGATGAAAGACAATATAACAAAGAAGTAAAAGAAGCCAACATAATTCACCATTAATTATCAAGAAAGAGAAATCTAACCCTAACTCTACTAGCATTGATTTCTCAACAGATCAAACCTCTATAGTGTCTGTAATATTTGGTCTTTCTACAGGAGAGAGCCCTAATTTTCCTTCACATGTGTGAAGTATTCAACCCAAAAATAAATCCAATCTTCTACGTCTTCTTTGTCTTTCTTCCTTGCTATCTAAGAGTCTTCTTGTTGCTCCTTCTTTGCACTTTTTCCTTCACTTGAATGCTTTATGGATGATATTTTGAGGGGGGCTAAGTACTCCTATATGTAGGCTTTCCTCCATGCTTCTAGGCCAACTTAACTTCACTCCAACACTGACATGTTCTCTTGATAGGCCAACTTGAATTTGGCATATTGACAAGGTCTTGGAGAGTTTGTTTGACTCTTCTTTGACTTAAATAATTTTCTTACAATATGTAACACCCCCACATGGGTCATTCATACATGACAATGACTTTTAATGACTTGATGACTCAATGACAAATCCTAAGAGCTCTCAATGGGAGCTTGACGTAAAAATAAATCTTCTTGAGCATGAAACCCATGCCTCAAGATCAACAATAATAAATTTATTTTTTTCGTTATGAAGACCGAACCTAGTTACATATTTCAACACTCCCTTTTAATTAGGGAGGTATTCATAATCCATACAAGGTACTTGGACATTCTCAATCTGAAGAATTCTCATAAGAAGAGTTAGATTGGTAACCCATCTGTATAGCATCATATCATTCAACATTGTCACATAGCAAGGCCTTGACTAACAACTCTATCTCTCCACAAGATCAGAGCACAATGCTAGCAAGATCAATGATTTATAGACACCCTCATCATTGTCTCTCTCAGAACATACCCCACCCCGGTTCTCTCAAAGTATGTTACACCAGGACTATTTTTATCTTGGATTCCTAGTCCTCAAAGAATATTAGTCCTCTACAACTACTCTTATCTTGGATGCCCTACCACATCCTCAAAGAGTATCAGATGCTAGATGATTACTCAATCCTCCATTCTATCTTCCCAGGTGAAGACAAGAATGATGTGTCTATCTCTTCTGATGGCCTTCACTAAGAATTATGGCTGTTAGTCCCGGTCTAGTGCATGACACATGAAGTAGAGAACCATATCTGTTACACCCTCTTAACTAGGGATAACCAACCCATTCCATAAAAGGAATGTACCCAAGCTCCCTCTTAATCAGGGACTTCTCCAAGCTCCCTCTTGATCAGGGACTTGCTTCTAGCAACTCTTTAGGTGGAGATCAAGGGTCAACCAGCTGCTTGAAGAGCTCCTTCTTTTGATGTCATGAACTTCTTTTTCTTTATTTAGGAGTCTTCATCTTTTTGGGACTTCTTCGTAGGGCATTGACCATCCATCACTTTCATTCATGAATCATGTCAGTCATATCCTTTCTTTCATTGGAAAGTGATCCATTAGTCCATATCTGACCTTTCCTTCATGCCTTGCTACCTTTTTCGCATCATGTTTCCTTTAGGATCTTTCATCCTACCACATGAGTGTCATTTGTAGATGACATCTAGAACTCTTCCTTTGGTAGCCCTGCATTAGCCCATCTAGATATTATTCAAAACTAAAAAATGAACATTAAATAAAAAATACCTTCATGATGGTCTTTCATCATGACATCTCCTTGTTTGCATCAACATCCTGCATATATATTAACATATCTCCATAAAGATATACAACGTCAAGGGTCTCTTTCTTTTTTAGACTTTATTAGGATCTTCATATCTTTCCCATGGAGATATCATAGACAAATCTTCTAGTCCTTGGATGTTGATTGCCTTCTCCATAGTTGCATTTTTCATGATCTCTTCCTTTACACATTTCCTCCCAGGAACTTCCAATCATAGTTCCTTCAACTTTGTCAACCACCTCATATTTCATATGAGGACATATTATGTTGATTTCATCTAGTCAATGTGTGAACCATGACTAAATGCATCCTTTCACAGGAGTAGATCCTTTCTTTTGATCATGCTCTTGAGGTAGAACACTCATTCATGATATCTGCGTCCATATGACATGACTTTATTTTATCAAGTACAAACATACATACCTCATCTTTTTCTTTTGGTCATCTAGACTTCCTTTGACAACTTCCTTGATTGAAAGAACTTCTGCTTCACTTCTCTTGACATCATACCATCATCCCGTGAATCCCATACAAGTTGGAATTCCCGGTGAGACACTTGCTTCTTCCAAAAGGTGAACCTTCCAATGAAGATTCCAACAAAGGATTTTGATCATCCTCATCCCGCAAATGCTTCTTTTGAATGATGTATAATGAGATTTATACTAGATGACTTTCTTTTTCTCATAACTACTTCTTATGCTTCTAATGAGGTTACCACGAGCTACATCCTTTTATAGGTGATAACCATAGACTTCTATTTCAGCTATCTTTCATGCTTATTTATGATGATGTCACGAGCTCTTTCTTTCAATTGTATGCTTCTATGATGCCATCTCCTAACGTGATGCATACTATCATGTTTCTAATGATTCCTGCCATGATAGTTATAGTTTACAACAGAAAACTTGAAACAAAAGCTTGAGAAGAACTAGGTGAGGAAGACTATCTCAATTATAGTAGAGATCTTTTGCTTCCTCCTTGGATTTCTTCTTTTCAACTTCTTCTACTTCTTCAATGATATGGGCTTCTTCTCTTCCTCTTTTTTTATTGTCCTTCTTGTGTTTTGGACAATCTCTTCAGTAGTGCCCATATTCTTGACATCCATAACATTGAACCTTTGCCATGTTCTTTCAAATTTCCTAAACTTCCTTTTTCTTTTCGCCATAGCAGCATATGCTTGAGTTTGTTCATTTGATCTTGCATCAGATTTTTGCCTTCAATCTAGTTTCTTCAATTTTGCATAGTGACCACAGATGATTGAATGGAGTAGCTTCCGTTTTCCCATAGATACTTGATGTGAAGTTGCCCCATTCTGCCGGTAGTGCATTGAGCACTATTGTAGTCATCTCTTTGTCAGACATTATCTCTCCCAATTCTTGAGGTTGATCCCTTATTTCAAATATCCTCATAAAGTATGAGGCTATTCCTTCTTCTTTTGATATCCTCAGCTTATAGAGTTCTTGTTTTAACGAGATAACTTCTCTTGCAGTGCTTACGAAAAACAACTCTACAAGTTTGTCATATATTTCTTTTGAAGTTTCAAGTTTAGATACATAGGGAATGAGGGGATCCTTGATGGATTCTATGAGAATCCTTTGAGCCCTTACTTCCCCTTTCATATACCTTGCAAGTGCTTGAGCCTCTTCCTTTGGAGGTTTGGTGATGGTGACCTTGACATGTTCCATGACATCATTTTCTATGAGGTTCAGATCTGTCCTTTTCTTCCATGCTAGAAAGTTTGAAGCCCTAACCAACTTGTTTCTTTCCTTGCAAAATTATATTTTGACAGATTAGATGTAGACATAAATATACTTGTGAAGATGCTCCTTGTTAAAATTGGCAACTAGGGCCAAACTCCATGTGGATCACCTTATTTATGGAAGCTGATATTTTTCCTAGATTCTTCTTTTCGAGAGGTGTAGGATTGATCTAAAGATCATCTGATTCCGACAAGTAATTATGGAGATGAATTTATTTGTGTTTACTTGACAAATTGTCAAGGTTGGCCAATAGCTAAATGTGTGGCACACATGGCCAGCAAATCATATAAGTACAAGTGAGGTTGAGTCATTATCAACTCATCTCATTTCACATCTTCTCTCTCCCCTATGCATTAGAAGAGCCTCTCTCTCTCACACGTTTGGCTGAAGAAGGAAGACGTTGATTTTTGGTTAGGGCAACGTTGACTTGGGTTGACCTAGCTGCTAGTGGGCATATTAGATTGCATTGACCAGCGTGGAGGCCCTCTTGACTGCGGTTTGGGTTGGGCAACCTCACCTAGGCTAGCCACAGTTCTGTTCAGCTCTTTTGACCGGGTTTGACCACTTCTTTGACTTGCATTGACTATCAAGAAGCTGGCACAGGTTTGACCAGATGTTGACTGTTGTTTGACTCAGTATTGTGGACTGTTTCGGGTTGCTGAAGTTGGTTGTTGAAGAACTAGTTCTTTAAGGTTGACTAGAAGTCAATCCAGGGCTGTTTTGACCAAGTTTGGCTTTGCTGATTTAGGGTTTGCTGTTGCTATTATAAAATTACATAATTCTGAATTGTACTATTTCTCTCTGCTAAACTATTGAAGATTAAAGAAGAATTGATCAAAGGGTTTCCCCGCATTGGGGTTTGTCCTTGGCTAGCCGCCACATCTTGAGTCTCTTGTCTTGGCTTGTTTTCTGTCGATTGTTTAATGTTCTATCTGCACTTTACTTTATGTGATTGCTAAACAATGGCTAATAAAAAGATTTGAAGTACACTGCTCTAAGCATAGAACATACCATAATGTAACATGGTATTAAAGCTGAGGTGAAGACAAAGCCCAAGCAAGAGCAAGAGCAATCACTGAAGGCTATTGAAGCTATCTCAAAGACTTCATGGGGTCCTCATCACACTTCCCCGCTGAAGACAAGCTCCATGAGAAGTCTGACTATCACGAATGGAAGATGTCTCTCGATCTGACATTAGAAGAGCAGGAAGTGTTGGACCACGTGAGAGGCAGAATTGTTGAGCCTCCATCAAATTCATCTGCTGCTAGAAACAAGTGGACCAGGGGAGAAGTCAAAGCAAAGAAGATCATTCGGGACTCTATCGACAAGCACCTGGTGGCCTATGTTTTTGAGCTGACCACCTCCAAGGAAATCTACGATAGATTGGTGAGTTTATTTAAAGTTAATGATGCAAATCAAGTTTTGTTCCTCAGAAATAAGCTGAAGGAAATTAAGAAGGGCAAAGGTGAGGGGATGCAAGCATATTTCTTAAGGATCACTGAGATCAAGAATGATCTCCTATCATTTGAGGAAGTAGTTCCTGATAGAGAAATGACTGTCACAACTCTCAGAGGGCTCCCATCTGAATGGTATATATTCAAAACCACTCTCCTCAACAATAATGTAATTCTTGGATTTGAGGAATTGATGGCAAGATGCATTCAAGAAGAAACAAGGATGGAAGAACAGGAAATGCTTGCACTTAGAGGCAATCGCTCCGCTTTCTCCTCTCACGCTAAAAGGAGAAACTATTCTGGGGCTAAATCCAAAGGAAAGGTCGGACCGAAGGGTGGAAGAAAAGGGCGATGTTACAATTGCAACAAAATGGGCCAGTATGCGAGGGAGTGCCTTGATAAAAGGGACTCACATCATGACAATGATCAAAATCACTCCCATGGCAATCAAAGGAATGGCAGGTTCAATGGCAAAAGGAATGCCGAAAATCAAGGAAGAGGTCAACCCTCCAAGAAGGCAAGAAACTCCAGGTATGAATCTAACATTGTTAACATAAGCAAGATGAATATTATCTACCAGCGACCCTCTATACTATTGCTCCCCTAGACTCGCTGGGAAATTGGCTTATTGATAGTGGTTCCTCAAGACACTTCACTGGTTACAAAGAAGCTCTCTCTAATTTGATGGAGAAGGAGACCAACCTGGAAATTGTTCTTGGGGACAACTCCAAATATCCCGTGAAAGGCGTAGGGAATGTCACTCTGCAATTGAATCAGGGTAATACAATTCATTTACAAGAAGTCCTATATGTACTTGACCTCAAAAAGAACCTGGTGTCCATTTTGGCAATGGAAGACAAAGGCTACAAGGGGCCTTCATCGATGGCAAGGTACGTGTATGGAAAAAGAATTTCAAAGATGCTTTCACTCTTGGGTTTCGAGTTGATTCATTATATCAGGTTGGAGGAAGTCCGCTAGGTGTCATGTCTTGTGACACATCTCTTCAATCCCAACTATGGCATCGGAGGTTTGCTCACCTTCGTTATAAGCTCTACCCGATGTGAGACAAATGGTGACAGGGATGCCTAAGTTCAAAGTAGAGCAAGAAGGTGTATGTCTAGAATGTGCCAAAGGAAAGCTCAAAAGGGGACCATTCCCCTCAAGCCATAGCAAGACCTCCAATATATTGCAGTTGGTTCACTCAGATATATCTGATATGATGCCTGTGAACTCCTTGGGAGGATATTTATATTACCTCACTTCTACAGATGAGTATTCTCGCAAGACTTGGATATACTTCTTGAAAAAGAAGGATGAAGTGTTCTCTTGGTTTCATCACTTCAAAGCCTTCATGGAGAATCAAATTGAAAAGAAGATCAAGATCTTAAGGATTGATAATGTCACTGAGTATGAATCCAATGAGTTCCATGACTTTTGCAAAGAGGCTGGCATTAAGACTAAGAGGGAGACTACAACACCATATACCCCTGAGAAAAATGGTGTGGCGGAAAGGAAGAATCGTATGATTGTGGAAGCTGTCCATGCTATGCTCCATGATCAAATACTTCCGAAGTTTTCTATGGGCCGAAGCTGCGAATACCGCCGTATATGTGCAAAATGGATGCCCTCATCAAGCATTGGTTTCCAAGACTCCCGAAGAAATGTTCACTAGTAAGAAACTTGACGTATCTCATTTTAGAATTTTTGGAAGTCCTGTATATTTTCATGTGCTGAAGGAGAAAAGGAATAAATTGGGTGCATCTGGAAAGAAAAGAATCTTCGTGGGCTATAGTGAAAATACTAAGGGCTATAGAATCTATGTGGCTGGTCAAAGGGAAGTCGAGATTAGCCATGATGTCACCTTTTGACGAAGATATGGCTCTTAGCAAAGTTGACAATCTTCCTACTCTAAGGGGATCTAAAGAAGCTGACTCCAAGGAACCGAAGGAAAAGGAAGATGAGATGATGCCCAATGTGGAAGAACCTATTGGTCCTATTGATCTCCCACCGCAAGAGCCTTCCTCTTCTAGGAAGAGGCCTTCATGGTTGAGGGGGACACTTGATGATGCTGAAGGACACATTGCACCTAGGGGGACATTCCGGGAAAGTAAGAAGCTGACCAAGTATCAGGGATACTTGACCATCATGAGCACGATCATCCAAAATGAGCCTTCATCATTTGCAGAAGTTGTCAAGCATCAAGTCTGGAAGGATGCTATGACTGAGGAATATGAGTCCATGAAAAATGATGTCTGGGATGTGGTCCCCAGACTCCTGGACAAAGCTGTTGTCACTTCAAAATGGCTTTACAGGATAAAGCATGGAGCTGATGGAAGTGCTGAAAAGTATAAGGCTCAGTTTGTCGTTCATGGCTTCTCTCAGAAGGAAGGCATAGACTATGACAAAATATTTGCACCTGTTGCCTGATACACCACCATCCGCTCAGTCATAGTCCTTGCTGCTTCGCAAGGATGGAACCTACATCAGATGGATGTCAAGACTGCATTCTTGCATGGTTCGATCAAAGAGGAGGTCTATGTGGAACAACCCGAAGGATTTGAGATTCATGACCGGGAATCTCACGTGTGCAAGTTGAAGAAAGCCCTTTATGGGCTGAAGCAAGCACCCCGAGCATGGTATGAGAGTATCGATAGCTACTTGATGAAGCTGGGATTCACTAGGAGTGAAGCCGACCTTAACCTTTACTTTAAGGTTGAAGATGACAAACCTCTCATACTGGTGTTGTATGTTGACGACCTCTTTCTATCAGGTGTAGACCCTCTCATTCACAAATGTAAGAGGGAGTTAGGTTTTGAGTTTGAGATGAAGGACCTAGGATTGATGCACTATTTCCTAGGACTAGAAGTCTGGCAGAAGCCAGGGGAGATTTTCCTATCTTAAGGAAAATATATGGTGAAGATATTGGAGAGATTTGGTATGGTGGACTGCAAGCCCGTGACTACCTCGATGGAGCTTGACTTCAAGAAGTTAAGCGGTAGTGCTGCCAGACCTGTGTTACAAAATGCTATCGAGTATCGTCAACTCATCGGAGCATTGATGTTCTTGGTCAACTCCCATCCAGATATGTGCTTTGCAGTCAACACGTTGAGTCAACATATGGTTGAGCCTCACCACACATTGGCTTGGTGCTAAGAATCTGTTGAAATATCTTCGTGGCACAATCACTCATGGGTTGAGATACACTGTCGGAGATGTGAGACTACATGGATATACCGATGCTAATTAGGAAGGCAATGTGGTGGACCGAAAGAGCACTTCCGGGTGCTGTTTCTCTTTGGGATCTGCCTCGATATCTTGGATGAGCAGGAAGCAGAATTTGGTGGCTTTGAGCACCGCCGAGGCAAAGTACATTGCTGCTAGTATGGCCTCTTGTGAGGCGGTCTGGTTGCGGAAGCTCTTTAGTGAGCTATTTGGATTTACATTGGATACTATCGTGATCCTGTGGGACAACCAGAGTGAGATTCGTTTATCAGAGAACCCTGTATTTCATGATCGCTCCAAGAATATTCATATCAGATACCACTATATCTGGGATATGGTGCAGCGGGGAGCAATAAAGCTCCAACATATCGGTACAGATGAACAAGTTGTCGACATTTTAACGAAGCCCCTGGAAAAGGTCAAATTCTTGACTTTTCGAGAACGACTTGGTGTCATTCAGAGACCCTCTTATGAGGGTTGAGTATGATGCATACATTGAGCTTTGGGAGCTCCAGGGGGCGCGGGGTACTTCTTGGAGCGACATGCGACCACAGGGCGACTCACCCTCCCCTGGTGGTGCGCTATGTACAGGGTGAAAGGTTCAACCTTCCCCTGTGACACCCTGTGGCGACTATGGGACAAGATGATTAGTTCTCCTATCAGCTAGGATGATTAGTTCTCCCATGGCGACTGTTGGACAGGATGATTAGTTCTCCTGTCGAGGCATCCTATCCATGCAGTCTGGGACTCATGGGAAGTACCTCTCATCTGATCAATGAGTAGGGAAATCTGGTTGGGGACCATTCGTAGTACTATCGATGGACGCATTGTTGTATCTATCGTACTCCCTATGCCAGGATGACCTCCATTGATCTGGGATCAATGACATTGATCTGGGATCAGTGAGAGTGGTATGACACACTCTGAGATTGACTTCGGGTTAGTGGAGGATGGTATGATACATCCTCGATCTTTTCTTCTTCTTCATAGCAGAGCAGAGCAAAGCTGAGCAGTGCAGGGCAGTGCATTTGATGGCAGAGATAATATCGACGGTCTGACAGATTAGCAGATGGAGTTCTCCCTAGTTGAGAGTGAGTGTTAAAATTGGCAACTAGGACCAAAGTCCATGTGGGTCACCTTATTTATGGCAGCTAATATTTTTCCTAGATCCCTCTTGTCAAGAGGTGTAGGATTGATCTAAAGGGCATCTGATTCCGACAAGTAATTATGGAGATATGAATTTATTTGTATTTACTTGACAAATTGTCAAGGTCGCCCAACAGCTTAATGTGTGGCACACATGCCCAACAAATCATACAAGTACAAGTGAGGTTGAGTCATTATCAACTTATCTCATCTCACATCTTCTCTCTCTCCTACACATTAGAAGGGCCTCTCTCTCTCACACGTGTGTCTGAAGAAGGAAGACGCTGATTCTGGTTAGGGCAGTGTTGACTTGGGTTGACCTAGCTGCAGGTGGGCAGATTGGATTGTGTTGACCAGCGTGGAGGCCTTCTTGACTGCGGTTTGGGTTGGGCAGCCTCTCCTAGGCTAGCCACAGTTCTGTTCAGCTCTTTTGACCGGGTTTGACCACTCCTTTGACTTGCGTTGACTGTCAAGAAGCTATCGTAGGTTTGACCAGATGTTTACTATTGTTTGACTTACTATTGTGGACTGTTTTGGGCTGCTGAAGTTGGTTGTTGAAGACCTAGTTCTTCAAGGTTGACTACAAGTCAATCGGGGGTTGTTTTGACCAAGTTTGACTTTGCTGATTTAGGGTTTGCTGCCGCTGTTAAAATTACATAATTATGAATTGTACTATTTCTCTCTGCTGAACTATTGAAGATTAAAGAAGAATTGATCAAAGGGTTTCCCCGCGTTGGGGTTTGTCCCTGGCTAGCCACCACATCTTGTGTCTCTTGTCTTGGCTTGTTTTCTGTCGATCGTTTAATGTTCTATCTGCACTTTACTTTATGTTTATGTGATTGCTAAACAATGGCTAATAAAAAGATTTGAAGTAAACTGCTCTAAGCATAGAACATACCATAATTTAATACTCCTTCAACTCGCTACCTTCTTGAATTTGATGATGATATTAATAATAGAAAACTTCTACTTGATGAAGATGGTTTTTTTCAAAAGTGATCCTTGACTCCAAAGAGAGGGAGATCATGTTGAAGTTTCTAAGTTTACTTAGTTAGAAACCCTCCATGCACTTTATCTGATTTATTCCTACCTGATTGTTGTTTTTCCTTAAGCATGCTCAACATATTACAGATCAACAACTAAAAGAAATAAGGACAAAAACACTATATGACACCATTATTTTTGGACTAATGTCCCTAGAAAAACCCAATGTGGGAAAACTGGTGTAGCTATCTGAGGGTTTTCTTATTAAGAAATATCAGAGTACAATCTGGGTGCCGAAACTGGCCTACCAAACAGAGAATTTCCTTGGCAGTAATACCTCTCAGTTTCTGACAAATCTACTGGCTGAAATCTCGGATAATCCTTTCGGCAACTTCTCAGCACCAATCTGCCTCAGAAACCCCAACATCTGCCCATTCTTGACTGCGTTAGCCTCTCCTAGCCCAGTGCTAGCCCTGCGTAAGCCTCTCTTGGCCTGCGTCAGCCCCGAGAGGCCCTGCATCAGCTCTCTAAGCCTCTGCGTCAGCTACGCTGGCCCCTCTAGTGCTCTACGCAACACTTAGCTGCCTCTGCATGGCCTTATGTGAGCACTGGCTGCCCCTGCATCTCTTTCTCTGACTACTCCGCTGCTATCCTGACACTATCTCTGCCTCTCTTCCCCTCTGTACTCAATGCCCCTCAGTTGCTCTCCTAATCACTGATTCTATCTCTCTTAGCAAACCCCACTCTAGAGAATAGAATGATTGATCACTCTGGTGTGTTCTCCAAGTGACCCTCAAGCCTCCTCTTATTTGACATCTCAACAGTCGAGATTAAGTCCCTAATCAATAGCTAGGATTAGATCTGGCTTGATCCATGTCTTTTGGACCACTTTAACATAGATTCATATTAATACACATTAATATTTTATTTTCCCTAAGTTTAGACTTAGAGACTGTATTAAAAATATTAATTATTTTAATATCTCCTGATCTGTTTAGAATCTGCCCAAACCCTTTTTAGGTATTGGAGATCTCATGTGCCCCAACCTCTCCACCCAAATTTCGTGGCTAAAGCACATCTGATGCCACCCCAAATCAACAGATCACCTTAGGTCTTTTGATGATGATGACAACGTTCTTGATCTTTCTTCCCTTGGATGAGTGAGGATCCCAAGAATGCTTCTAGTGTAGGTCTTTCCTTTGATCGATCTAGGGTTTTGACACTTTTCTTCAAGGTGATGTAACCCTTTGTCTTCAAAATGCCTTGGAGATGAGAAGATCTTCTTGATTCTTTGATGCCCTTGATATTCTTCTAGAACCTTAATCTTGAGAGCTTGAATGTCCCTTATTGAGTTGCCCTTCCTTGTCTTGTCACCTTAGCTCTGATACCATGTTGATAAATCTAGGATAGAGGGATGAGGTGATTTCTCTTTCTTTGATAACTATTTGTGATGCAATTTTACTGAGTCTTTATTAGCTTCTTCTTTCACTTGATTATATTAATTTTTTCTATCATCAAACAACTACCAAATCTTAAATAATCATGAGACAAGGGACACAAAATATAGGCCATCAGTTAGGGCCAAAACCTCTCTAACTTGAGAGGAAAAGCCAAATGAATTCTTATTTTTATACAATCTACAATTGATGAATTCCAAGACCTAGACCCTTGACCAAAACCCCTCCAAGACCAAGTCAATGCCTTTCTTCCACTAGTTCAACCTTAGTCAAACTAACCTTCTAGTAGCAACAACTTCTCATTCAATCTTCTTTTTCGGACGTGCAGATTCTTGACTGAAATTCGGTCTAACAACAGAAACCCTAGGCTACACGTGTGAGCAATAGCATGGAGGAAGAGTCCTCCTTTCTTCTCCGCTTGGTGTGATATCTCTTCTTCAATAATGATTGTAATATTTTGTCTTTCTGCAGTAGAGAGAACCCTAATTTTCCTTTGCACATGTGAAGTATTCAGCCCAAAAATAGATCCAATCTTCTACATCTTCTTTCTCTTTCTTCCTTGCTATCTAAGAGTCTTCTTGATCTTCCTTCTTCGCTCTTTTTCCTTCACTTGAATGCTTGATGGATGATCTTTTGAGGGAGGATGAGTACTCCTATATATAGGCTTTCCTCCATGCTTCTAAGTTGACTTAACATCACTCCAAGGCCGACATGTTCTCTTGATAGGCCAACTTGAATGTGGCATATTGACAAGGTCTTGGAGAGTTTGTTTGACTCATTCTTTGACTTAAACAATTTTGTTACAATATGTAACATCCCCACATGGGTCATTCATACAGACAATGACTTTTAATGACTTGATGACTCAATGGCAAATCCTAAGAGCTCTCAATGGGAGCTTGACCTAAAAATGAATCTTCTTGAGCATGAAACCCATGCCTCAAGATCAACAATAACAAATTTATTTTTCTCCTTATATCAAATACATAAACTCATGATTACATATGTCATTATGAAGAGCTAACCTAGTTACATATTTTAACACTCCCATCGGTGAAAATCTGTAAAGAGAAGGGAATTTTGGCTATGGTGATAGTGGGCCATTGTGCCATTATTGCTTCTTGGTCTAGTTTATACCTTGTAGGCTTTCCTTCTCCAAGGCCTGATAGATTTTGTGGCAACGTGTCCTTAGTCACTGTTACCACTCAGACCAATAGGGGACCTAAAGGGGGTTCCTAAGAGGGCAACTGCTAGGTCAAGGGAAACGGTGGAGGCTTAGCCCACTGTCACCACAACTAAGTATCCCTGCTCTTTACGGACTTTCACCAATGGGAGGAGTCCCGATAGTGTAGGGATCACTTTGAAAGATAGATGTCAATGGATAGATGAGTAGTGACCCTGAAAACCCTTTCCCAAGGATGGAGTGAAAAATGGAACTTGCTTGCTCTTTAAGCAAGGGACTTGATTCACCAGGGATAAGGGGTGAGGATTGGAGGGTTGAGGGAGAAAGAATAGGCTTATAAAGGAGTTTCTCAATCCTTATAATCCTTAGAAACTTGGATTCCCAAATGGTCTTTGACAAATGGTCTTTATTGAGAAGTCGAGCCACATGGGGACAAGTAGACCAAGAAATGGTACCACTCAAACCAACAGGGGACCTAAAAGGGGTTCCTAAGAGGGCAAATGCTAGGCTAAGGGCAACGGTGGAGGCTTAGCCCATTGTCATCATATCTAAGTTTCCTTGCTCTTTACGGACTTTCATCAATGGGAGGAGTCACGGTAGTGTAGGTATCACTTTGTAAGATAGATGTCAATGGATAGGTGAGGAGTGACCCTCAAAACCCTTTCCCCAGGATGGAGTGAAAAATCGAACTGGATCCACTAGGGGTAAGGGGTGCGGATTGGAGGGTTCCTATCCTAGACAAGGTGAGGAGAAAGGACCAAATAAGAATATTCACTTCAAAAGGTTGAATTGATCTTACTAAGGTCCAACCTTGGGGATACCTAGGCAAAATTTGGTCCTAGAGCTAGGGCTTGGGATTCCCAGAGATTCCATTGTTAGAATGGCCTCAAATTTGGAGGAGAGGGAGGGGACACACCAACGTAGTAGCCTAGAGGAGATCGAAATTTTTCCTGGCCCAATTGCTGGGAAATTGATGCCCTAGGTGACCTAATAGGGCTAGACTTGGGAAGAGGGGCGAAAATGAAGGTTGAGATGATCACACTTTTATGTAATCAGTGCCTAATTCACTTGGGATATGGAGTCAAGGATGGTAATGAGTATGAACTTGGATTCTTGATCAATGCGACCCAGAAAGTCAACTTCATCCAATGTAGATAGTAAGAAAAGAAAAGCAAATTTCAAGCATTTATACTTTAAAACAATTGATGCAAGCTTTTCGAGATAAATAATCTCTAGGACATTTCATTCATATAACATTGGCCCATACATTTAATAACTAAAACATAACTCAATTCCACATTACAATAATGCAACAAGTAGCCATAATTTTAGCAGTATGCAGCAACAAGAATAACAACGATAAAAAGCACTTACAATGTTATAGAGTATATCAAACCAATAATTCGTTTGCATAACAAATCTCTAAGATAAGAGAAATAACGCAATTCCATACATCAAAATTCATCCATCTCCACCAAATATCCTCCAAGGAAAAGGTGCGAAAATTCTCCAAGACTAGAGAGATCCCAAGCCAAGTGATGATACAAATGAATGTATCTAACATCAATATATAGCCTCCTAAGGAATTCGAATTAGCTTATTGGACCCTAAAGATAAAATAATGTGCAAATAATAACTCCTAATGGTGACAAGCTCACCATACTAGGTCATAATGTAAAAACAAGCCTCATAAGGGGCCAAATAATGATGTATGCATGTCGTAGGGTCCTCCAAAGGCTCAATAACATCTTGAAATGCCATATTGAGGAATACATTCCTCTGAATATGATGGACAAGGGGGTGGCCCCTTGTTCTCCAAGTAGTAGACCTGTGGTGCTCTCAGTGGGTCTGAGGGCACATCAATGACCCGATGGGTCTCCGTATGAATTAGAGATGTTTGTAGATCCTTTGCAATGGTTCAGGTGGTGGAATGAATGATGCCATGTCATCGTACAAGTGCTTGGACACTTGCCAAGAGTGTGAGCTCCTATGGGGGCTTGCTGGGCATAGTGTATCAATCATGTCACCATCGTCCCAAAAATGGATCGCTAGTAGTCTATGAACATCCATGAAGATCTGTGGAGGCTGCTTGCTGCTGTGGAGGCCCATGACCAATGTTGCACAAAGCAGAAGCGTTTTTTGGAAGCGGGGACACCGAAGCGTCATTTTCCAAAAATCTAGGAAGCAAAGTGTCTGTGGAAGCGTCTACTATATATATATATATTTTTGCATTTATACTCAAAACAAACATCCCAAATACCAAATTAATTGTAGAAGACATGAAAAC
>APFE030116085.1:304441-383290 GCA_000404065.3 Pinus taeda | reverse complement strand
CTGGAACCACTCTCAAACATCCTGAGTCATTTCATGGTAATGTTAAAAATTTAAGTAAAAGTGACATTCTCCTTTATTTTTCATTTTCATCCTTTTATATTCTCCTTTATTTTTCATTTTCATCGTTTTACTTTAAGAATTTAACATTACCATGAGGGAGCATCTGCTATATTTATATTTTTTTTTTCCTTCATTCGTCACCTTAACCCAAGGTGGACCCACCCCGAACAAGCAAACTCACCTAAAATTTAAAAAAAAAAAAATGAAAAAAAAAAACGATTTTCAAAACGCTTTTCCAGAAGCTTTTCTGGAAGCGTACGGAAGCGTACACGTCCTCCTCTGAAACGCCACACTTCCGACGCCCGAAGTGCCGTACGAAGCGTGCTTTCGTACCACGCTTCCGAATTTCCAGGAAGCGGCGCTTCCGAATTTCGGAAGCGCGCTTCCGACCAAGCTTCCTAGGCGCTTCCGTACGGGACGCGCTTTGGAGCTTAGAACCCTGGGGGGGGGGGCGCTTCATGCAACATTGCCCATGACTCTCTATGCACACCCTACATGTGCCAATGTGGACCTTTCGGGGTCAAGATCCCATATAGGGAGGCCACACCCAAATGGAAACCACTTGCAATTCTGCATAAGATCCAATGCATCCCCTAGGCTTCTTGTAGAATCAATCATTAGAATAATCAGGTAAAGGAGCTTACAAACTATGGATAACAAAGTGGGCTTTGGCATGTGCTAGTGTCTCCAAGCTCCAAAGGGGTTTAGTTAAGTACCTTATTAGGTGTACTTCAGCCCTTAGAGGGGATAGTATGTCCAAGGTACATCCTTCTAATGGGGGTGGCAAGTGACAAATAGGTGAGGTGGAATAGGGAATGAGAGGAGCAGCCCCGGGCCACATAATGTGGCATAGGGGTAGCTGGATAAGGGGAAGCACATACCTGGGTATGTAATGTATAGGAGGGAGCAATCGTGGTACCTGGCCTTGATTTTTCCACCCTTCTTTATATGCCTTTTTCCTTTTATGAATTTTCTTTAATTAACTCCTCAGGGCTGAAAGGACAAGAGCATGATGTGTATAATATAGCAGTGATTACCCCTTTTGAGGTAGGGCGATTCATCGCCCTCCACAGGTTGGGACAATGATGGGTTCCTGAATGATAAAGGAGGCTCATCTAGGGCCTATGGAACCAGGGTGATGGCCATGGATGGGGTAGAGTTCATGTGTTGGCTTTTGCCCACGTGGTAATTACTTTTGGCTTGAGTATCATTTTCATTTTTTGTTACAATTTCTCGTTAAATGTGGCCAATTACACTTTTTCTTCTTTTTTTTAGTTGCTTCAACCTATGGGGCATCATTCTAGGCCTGACCCAAGGTGGGGGCAAAGGGGATAGGGAGGCTAGCCCTATGTGGACCTAGATGGGAGAAATGATGAATGGGGGTTATAGTGAGTGGAATGGGAGTAGTATGTGCGGGTAAAGGAGTGGGACCACATACCCAAAGTTGGGGTTTCCCAAGTAGTACCACCCTAGAACCAAATGGTCAATAAAGGAGATCCCACGGGGCTAAGATCCAAGGGTAACAACCAAAAGAGATCGAGGGAACAAGAGCACAAACTAAGCCCACTCTTTCCACCAAATCCCCCCATCAATCCATACCCAAAAGTATCCATGATAAGTAAACCCAATACTCAATTACCAAATGACAAGACATACCTTTAGATTTGGGAGGCCCACCTTCAAACATACGATCAATATAGGTGGGTGAGGGAACACATAGCTGGTTCAAGTGGCAGAGAAATGACATAGCGAGCTAGTAGGAGGCATCAAGGGGCTGCTGGTTGATGGCTGAGGCTCATCATGGAGAAAAATTTCTCTTGGGGATATCACACATAAAGTGGTGGGTAGCATCTGGCTCCAACCGGGATGTGATCTCTCGAAGAAGTGGGCGAGACTGCTCAAATGGGAGGTCACGATAACTCTAACAATCTCTTGGTCACCGTAGACCTGCTATCTGCACATGTCAAAGATCAAAGCCATGGGGCAACATGTTTTTCACGGTGTCTTATGATCACCCAAGCTTAAATTTTAGTCGATAAACCAACAAGAAATAGAATACACATTTTATTTATTTATTTTATTAAAATGCAATATAATCTATCATAAGAAACATCACATGCAAAAATCATCATGCAATGCATCCTACCCTAACATGCATATAATAATGTTAATACTAAGTGTAATCATAAAGGCAGTGCAACCAACATATCGTCACATCAATATACATATGCCTGCTAGTATGATTACTCATGCAACAACTCCCAAGTTTACTGTGTAGATAGTCACATGGCGGATGAAGCGGGTGGGAGACAGGAAAATATGATTTGCATCCGAGATAAAGGGAAGTCCTAGGGGGAAGAAAACAGGTCAATCTAGAGATCTCGGGCTTTCCTTCTAGGTACACAATGGTGGAATGAATGATTGCCCTGAAGAACTCATCACAATCATTGTTTGAAATGTCATGCTTCGAAGATGTCACACGGTTGTGACGAGAGGGGAACGAAAGGTGAGAGAAAGAGGGAGTGCAACAAACAAGTCACTCAGTGTGATGGTTACATACAAGAGGGGAGGTCGTGGAGTGATCATAATTCTAAGGATGGGTCAAAGGGGATAAATTATATTCAATGAAGTTCTCTTTCTTGACACCATATTCAAAAAAGGGAAGAGGGGCATGATCACTTGAGGTGATACCAAAAGGAATGAGGGACCTACTCGGGGAAGACTCAAGGTGATGAACCAGAGGGAAAGGCAAAGGGGAGGACGAAGTGTCATATGTAACGGTTTTTCCTTCCACACAATCTAAAGGCTCAAGTGATTTGAATACATAATCATAAGGTGGGTGGGTAAGAGCCTTGCTGCCTTCCTCATTATAGGTATCAAAGATTTGGCCTTCATTAAAAGGAGAGTCAATCACTTCCATCAAAGATTGTCCTTCTTTATGCAAGGGAACATAATGATTCTCCTACCCAAGAGTATCAATGGGTATGTCATCATAAATAATGCCTGAAGGAAAGGGAAGGCCAATCTCATCCTCATCTTCTTTGTCAGTGTCATAAATTGGAGCACTGTCAAATCAAGGACCAACAATTTCCCATTTCTCCTTTTCAATGTGGAAATAATCTCCAATGTCATTTTCCAAAGAGCCCATGGGGTCACCTTCCTCAAGGTTTTCATAAGGCGAGTCATCAGGAGTGATATTCTTGAGAAAGGTAAGGTTTGTCTCATCTTTATTTTTCATAGCCTCATCTTCCCCAACATATGTGTTCATAAAATTATGTGGACCTAACAAAGATTCATCTTCCTGCTCATCACCCAGATCATCAAAGCTATCTCCAATCTTGTTAGCGATATCTTCCTTCGGGGCTTTATCACATGTAACAGGAGGAGGGTTCTCTTTAGAATTTAAAGGGGAATTTGAGACATGTTCCTCACTTTTACCAAGAACTCTTTCAAGAATACTCCTTTCATTGCGTAGCTTTTCCACTTTGGCATCCCGGAGATCCTCCCAGTCTTCATGAGGGATGCCACCCCATCTTTTAGGAAACATACTTTCAAATTCGTCATAATCTGTGGTGACCTCATGAGGGAGGGTATTATACCAATCTTTAACTTGACCTTCAAGCGACAAGGCCAATAATCTCATCACTGTGTTTTCATTGGCAATCCTTAGTGGGGATAAGACCCAAAATAAGTCATCGAGATGTACACTGGGATCTTGGCTAGGAATCCCTTTGAACTTAGGTATCTGACCTTTGATCCATGCTTTGATTTCCATGCGCTCTAGTACTTCTTCAGTACTAAGGTTTTTATAGGGAGAAGGGGGAAAACCCTGCTTCTCGAGGTAGTCCATTTCTTATGATTTTGCAGAAATAGAGTCACTAGGGTGAATGTAGATGCCTTAATAGATGCTTGCTTCACCCTACAAGAATTAGCTTTGAAGTTGAATGAAGAACTAGGGCTTCATTCTTCCAATGGAGTTGCCAATAATGATATGTTAATATGTCGTATGGGAAACATAACACATGTTTCAATCCCCGACAATGGCACTATAAATGTTACCACTCAAACTAGCAGGGGATCTAAAAGGGGTTCCTAAGAGGGCAACTACTAGGTCAAAGGCAACGGTGGAGGCTTAGGCCACTGTCACCACAGCTAAGTCTCCCTGCTCTTTACGAAATTTCACCGATGGGAGAAGCCCTAGTAGTGTACGGATCACTTTGTAAGATAGATGTCAATGGATAGGTGCGGAGTGACCCTGAAAACCCTTTCCCAAGGATGGAGTGAAAAATGGAATGTGCTTGCTCTTTAAGCAAGGGACTTAATCCACTAGGGGTAAGGGGTGAGGATTGGAGGGTTGAGCGAGAAAGAATAGGCTTATAAAGGAGTTTTTCGATCCCTATAATCCTTGGAAACTTGGATTCCCAAGTGGTCTTTGACAAATAGTCTTTATTGAGAAGTGGGACCACACAAGGCCAAGTGGACACAATAAATGTTACCACTTAAACCAGCAGGGGACCTAAAGGGGATTCCTAAGAGGGCAACTACTAGGTCAAGGGCAATGGTGGAGGCTTACCCCACTGTCACCACAGTTAAGTCTCCCTGCGCTTTACGAACTTTCACCGATGGGAGGAGTCTCGGTAGTGTATGGTTCACTTTGTAAGATAGATGCCAATGGATATGTGAGGAGTGACCCTAAAAACCCTTTCTCAAGGATGGAGTGAAAAAAGGAACTTGCTTGGTCTTTAAGCAAGGGACTTGATCCACCAGGATTAAGGGGTGAGGATTGGAGGGTTGAGGGAGAAGGAATAGGCTTATAAAGGAGTTTCTTAATCCCTATAATCCTTGGAAACTTGGATTCCTAAGTGGTCTTTGACAAATAGTCTTTATTGAGAATTGCGACCACACGGGGCCAAGTAGACCCAAGAAATGTTACCACTCAAACCAGCAGGGGACCTAAAAGGGGTTTCTAAGAGGGCAACTGCTAGGTCAAGGGCAACGGTGGAGGCTTAGCCCACAGTGGAGGATCAAGTCTCCCTGCTCTTTACAGACTTTCACTGATGAGAGGAGTCCTGATAGTGTAGGGATCACTTTGTAAAATAGATGTCAATAAATAGGTTGAGAGTGACCCTAAAAACCCTTTCCCAAGGATGGAGTGAAAAATGGAACTTGCTTGCTCTTTAAGCAAGGGACTTGATCCACCATGGGTACGGGGTGAGGATTGGAGGGTTGAGGGAGAAAGAATAGGCTTATAAAGGAGTTTCTCAATCCTTATAATCCTTGGAAACTTGGATTCCCAAGTGGTCTTTGACAAATAGTCCTTATTGAGAAGTGGGACCACACGGGGCTAAGTGGACCCAACCCAGATTCGGGGAGGGAATATAGCAACCAATGATGTTCCTATCCTAAACAAGGTGAGGGGAAAGGACCACACAAGAATATTCACTTCAGAGGGTTGAATTGATCCTACTAAGGTCCAGCGTTGGGGATACTTCGGCAATATTCGGTCCTAGAGCTAGGGCTTGGGATTCCCGGAGATTCCACTGTGAGAATGGCGTCAAATTTGGAGGAGAGGGAGGGAACTCACCAACGCAGTAGCCTAGAGGAGAACATAATTTTTCCTTGGCCCAATTGCTGGGAAATTGATGCACTAGGTGACCTAATGGGGCTAGAATTGGGAAAAAGGGGAAAATGAAGGTTGAGATGATCACCCTTTTATGGAACTAGTGCCTAATTCACTTGGAGATATGGAGTCAAGGATGGTAATGAGTACGAACTTGGATTCTTGATCAAGGAGGCCCAGAAAGTCAACTTCATCCAATGTAGATAGTAAGAAAAGAAAAGCGACTTTCAAGCATTTATACTTTAAAACAAATGATGCAAGCTTCTTGAGATAAATAATCTCTAGGACATTTGATTCATATAACATTGGCCCATATATTTAATAACTAAAACATAGCTCAATTAGACATTACAATAATGCATCAACTAGCCCTAATTTTAGTAGTATGCAGCAACAAGAATAACAACAATAAAAAACACTTACAACGTTATAGAGTATATCCAACAAACAATTCGTTTGCATAACAAAGCTCCGAGATAAGAGAAATAACCCAAATGCCTACATCAAAATTCATTCGTCTCCACCAAATATCCTCCAAGGAAAAAGTGCGAAAATTCTCCAAGACTAGAGAGATCCCAAGTCAAGTGATGATACAAATGAATGTATCTAACATCAATATATAGCCTCCTAAAGAAATCGAATTAGCCTATGGGCCCCTAAAGATAAAATATTGTGCAAATAATAACTCCTAATGGTGACAAGCCCACCATACTAGCTCATAATGTAAAAACAAGCCTCATAAGGGGCCAACTAATGATGCATGCATGTCGTAGGGCCCACCAAAGGCTCAATAACATCCTGAAGTGCCATATTGGGGAATAAATTCCTCGGAATATGATGGACAAAGGGGTGGCCCCTTTTTCTCCAAGTAGTAGACTTGTGGTGCTCTCAGTGGGTCTAAGGTCACATCAATGACCCCATGGGTCTCCATATGAATTGGAGATGTTTGTAGATCCTCTGCAATGGTCTAGGTGGTGAAATGAATGCTACCATGTCATCGTACAAGTGCTTGGACACTTTCCGAGAGTGTGGGCTCGTTTGGGAGCTTGCTGGGCATAATGTATCAATCATGTCACCATCGTCCCAAAAGTGGATCGCTAGTGGTCTTTGAACATCCATGAAGATCTGTGGAGTGTTGCCTGCTGTTGTGGAGGCCCATGACTCTCTATTCACACCTTACATGTGCCAATGTGGACCTCTGGGGTTCAGGATCCCATATAGGGAAGCCAAAACCCAAATGGAAACCAACTGCAATCCTGCATAAGATCTAATGTGTCCCCTAGGCTTCCTGTACAATCAGTCATTAGAATAATCGGGTAAAGGAGCTTACAAACCATGGATAACAAAGTGGGCACTTCATAATGGCATGCCCTTCCATAGTGGGCTTTGGCATGTGCTAGTGTCTCCAAGCTCCGAAGTGTGAAAATTCCTTAAATCAGAATCCCTACTACAACAACTAATGATATTTCTCATACTTGTTAGATTTACATGAACAAGTTATTTGCAGTTTCCTATGGCAAACATTGAAATACATACACTGCAGCCTACACCATTTAAAATAATATCCCGAAACAAGAAACTTAACAATAGAGAGAAGAGATACATACACTGCGTTATCTTTGTTGGGAATCGATTTGTTCTCAAGAGCTGATTCTAGCCCTCCCAGCTTAGAACGTCAGGCTCCTCAGCAAATTTCAGACCTCTGCGTGGAAGGCTTCTGCACTATCCTGCATGGAACCTATGTGAGCCCTTCCTGGCTCTGCGTCACCCTCTCTGCCAACTGCGCTGCCTCCTTTGTGTCTCTCAGCCTCTCTATTGAGTATTCTTGGCTCCAGAGAAGATCCTCCAACCAAAACTCTCTCTGCCCCTCTTTGTGGATCACTACGAAATCACTGCGCTACCTCTAGCTTCAGCAATTCAATCTGACTGATGAACTCTGTGTGTGTTCCAAATGACCTTCAAGCCTCCTTAAATAATCTTCTTGTTGACATTCAACAACCCAGATTAGAAGCTAATCAATGGCTAAGATCATTTTTGCTTAATCCTCACCTTCTTCTAGAAGTTACACCCACAGTTAGATGAATACCCATTAATTATTTTAATTTCCTAAGTTCAAACTTAGGAATCCATTAAAAATAATTAATTTTTTAATAAAACTTCATCTGGGTGAAATTTGCCAAAACGCTTTTTGGGTTCTTTTGAATACGTGTGCCCAAGCCTCCTTGCAAAATTTGAGACTTAGAGCACATCCGATGCTACTAGAAATCAACACTCCTTCTTAGCGAGGAATGTGTTCTAGCAATGTCTCCCACTGAAGCTTCACCCTAAGTTCATAACATCCTTCTCTGCGCTGCTAATGTCTGAAATGTTGTCCACCAACTACTATGCTACTGTTGCAACTGTACTGTCGCTGACGCTAACACTGCCACTGTCAACATTGCATCCGTACTACAACTCCCTCTAAATTTATGCATCTATGTTGTTGCTGGCACTACCACTGGCAACTACCCCTACACTACATTCCACTGCTGCTACTTCATCAATAGTGGAAAAACATCCCAAATTATTGAACAAGTGTTCAGCATAGATGGATCTCGATGCTGAAGATTTGATTGCTGCTAGTCCTACATTATCCCTCTAAAGCCAATGCGCTGTTGCTGCTACTGCACTGTGCCTCCCTACACTTCTGCAACTCTGCACTATGTTGCTCAGACTTGGTGTTCTAGCCACTCGTCTGTCGCTCCAACACTCCTCTGCACCATTTGACACTTTGTCCATCCTGCGACTACTGATCTGTGCTCCCGTAGCAAGGTATTGATCCGAGAGGTGGACTCCTCAAGGATCTTGCCCATTTGTAGCTCTTTCGAACTACAGCTCCAAATCAGCCCACCTTCCTCTTGGAGGTATCTCGGCTGTCATGATGAACTCCTCCTCCTCGATCTTCGCCAGTACAGCCTTTGGATTGTGCTTCTCATCTTTTTCCTTCTTCTTGAGAGGACACTGTGTTGCGTAGTGACCCATTTCACCACACCTGAAGCATTTGAACTTCGAGACATCCTTCTTCCACCTTCACTGCTCCTGCTGCCCCTTGGATGCAAGGGCTGCATTCTCTTCCTCCTCCTTAGGCTTCAACCCACTGTTGCCGCTTCCGTCAAGCTTACACTTGACAAAGTCTCTCGTCAACCCCTCTTGCTTAAGAACAACCCACATCTCATCCCAATTTAGCAAAGTCGCCCTTCCCAGGATGCTCTGGACAAAGACTTGCCAATCTTCAGAAACATAATTTAGGGCCAGTCTTACCATCTCAGGCCCTTGAGGTGTAGACCCCACAGCTTTTAACTCATCTCGGGTCTCCTGAAGCTTCGTGAGGAACGGATGTATGTGCTCCCCTTTTTGCATCTGCGCAGATCTCAGTTTCTTCTCTAAGTACATCTTCCGCTGCCCAAAAGATCTTTGATACAACATTGCCAAGGCATCCCACATCTCCTTAGCAGTCCTTCTGCTAGTGACGTGACAAACAATGTGATCCTTTACTCCATCAAGGATCATCCTCTTGGCCTTCGCCATTTCTGCCTGGTACTTTTTCAGCACATCTGGATTTGCAGGCACAACCACCACACTGTTGACATAGGTCTTGAGAGAATTCTCATCTAGAAGGAATGACATCCTTGCCTTCCAGATGACATAGTTGGATGCCCCATCCAACTTGTCATAATCTTTCAACCCACTGGTTGCCATCTCTGCCACGAAAATGTCGAACTGCTCTTGCTTAGCCAATAAGAAAACAAACTTCTTGGCAAGAAGTCTACTGAGGAAAAATTCCCTCACTGTGCTTGTCCTCTCTCTTTTGATGATTTGCTGCCCAACAAACTGCCTGCAGAAAAACTGCGTCCCATCAGCGCTTCCTTATGCTGAGGTTCAACGCTGCTTTCTCTGCCATGACAAGATTTCGATCTGGAAGCCCTTCCTCTCTATCGACTCACTCAGAGAGAGACTTTCCTCAAAAATTCATTCCTCCTAGCCTGGACTATGCAAACCCTCTGGGGATTGGAACTGCTGCCTCTTGCATTTATTTCAATCTCCTTTTCTACTCAACATTGGGTACTCTCGCACTGTTCTTCTTGTCTCACCTGCACTGCTCTGATACTAGGTGAAAATTCCTTAAACTAGAATCCCTACTGCAACAATTGATGATATTTCTCCTACTTGTTAGATTTACATGAACAAGTTATTTGCAGTTTCCCACAACAAACATTGAAATACATACACTGCAGCCTACACCATTTAAAATAATATGTCAGAACAAGACACTGAACAATAGAGAGATACAACACAAATGACATAGTTGTTTTTGGACAAATGTCCTCGAAAAAACCCAATGCGGGAAAACCGGTGCAACAAATATGAGGATTTTTATTATTAAGCAGAATCTATTTCTAAATACAACCTTTGGATGCCTTGTTGGCAGAATATCACTTGATAGAAGAAATTAGTGAGATTACCTCACTCTACACTGCAAGTCCTGACTGATCTGGCAGTTGAACTGAGTCCTCGATTGGTTCTGCGCTGCCCCTGCGTGGGCTACTTCTGTGCTGCCCTTGCATGGGCCTGCTGAGAATCGATTTTCTCTTGGGGGCTGATTCCAGCCCCCCTGGCTCAAAACGTTGGCCTCAACAAATTTCAGACCTCTGCGTTGAAGGCTTATGCGCTGCTCGTGAGCCCTTCCTGGCTCTGTGTCACCCTCTGCCAACTGCGTTGTCTCCTCTGTGTGTCTCTCTGCCTCTCTGCTGAGTATTCTTGGCTCAGGAGAAGATCCTCTAGCCAAAACCCTCTCTGCGTGATCACTACGAAATTACTGCGCTTCCTCCGGCTTCAACTATTCGATTCCACTGATCAACTCTTTGTATGTGTTCCAAATGACCCTCAAGCCTCCTTAAATAATCTTCTCATTGACATTCAATTGCCCAGATTAGAATCTAATCAATGGCTAAGATCATTTCTGCTTGATCCTCGTATTCTTCTAGAAGTTACACCCACAATGAGATTAATACCCATTAATTATTTTAATTTCCTAAGTTTAGACTTAGGGACCCATTAAAAATAATTAATTACTTTAATAAAACTGTATCTGAGTGGAATTTCCCAAAACGCTTTCTGGGTTCTTTGGAATACATGTGCCCAAGCCTCCCTGCAAAATTTGAGACTTAGAGCACATTTGATGCTACCAAAAATCAACACAAAGGGGGTTAGCCAAGTACCTTATTAGGTGGTTTCAGCCCTTCGAGGGGATAGTATGTCCAAGGTACATCCTTCTAATGGGGGTGGCAAGTGACAAATAGGTGAGATGGAATGGGGAATGAGAGGGGCAGCCCTGGGCCACATAGTGGGGCACAGGGGTAGTTGGATAAGGGGAAGCCCATACGTGGGTATGTAATGTATAGGAGGTAGCAATCGTAGTACATGAGGTGCCCTAACCTTGATTTTCCACCCTTCTTTTTATGCCTTTTTCCTTTTATGGATTTTCTTTAATTAACTGCTCGAGGTTCAAAGGACGAGCATGGTGTGTATAATATAGCAGTGATTACCCCTTTTTAGGTTGGGCGGTTCATTGCCCTCCAGGGGTTGGGTCAGTGATGGGTTTTTGAATGATAAAGGAGGCTCATCTGGGGCCTATGGAACCAAGGTGATGGCCATGGATGGGGTAGAGCTCATGTGTTGGCTTTTGCTCATGTGCTAATTATTTTTGTCCCGACCATCTTTTGCATTTGTGGTACAATTTCCTGTTAAATGTGGGTAATTACGCTTTTTCTTATATTTTTTAGTTGCTTCAACCTCCAGGGCATCATTTTTGGCCTGACCCAAGGTGGGGGCAAAGGGGATAGGGAGGCTAGCCCTATGTGGACCCAGGTGGTAGAAATGCTGAATGGGGGTATAGTGAGTGGAAAGGGAGTAGTATGTGTGGGTAAAGGAGTGAGACTACGCACCCAAAGTCGGGGTTTCCCAAGTAGTACCACCCTAGAACCAAATGGTCAATAAAGGAGATCCCATGGCACTAAGATCCAAGGGTAACAACCAAAAGAGATCGAGGGGACAAGAGCACAAACAAAGCCCACTCTTTCTGCCAAATCTCCTCATCAATCCATACCTAGAAGTATCCATGATAAGTAAACCCAATACTCAATTACCAAATGACAAGACATGCCTCTAGATTCGCGAGGCCCACCTTCAAATATACGATCAATACAAGTGGGTGAGGGAGCACATGGTTGGCTCAGGTGGTAGAGAAATGGCACAACGAGCTAGTAGGGGCATCGAAGGGCTGTTGACTGTCAGCTGGGGCTCATCATGGAGAAAAATTTTCCTGGGGATATCACCCACAAAGTGGTGGGTAACAGTCACGTCATACAAAATCAACTTGTTTGGTCCGTTAAGGCCAGTTCACTACCAAAACAAGCCTAGAACAGTCTGAAATTGTTGACCAAAGTGGTTTCCCTGAAAACCGGTTGGACTGGTTGATTCCACTAGTTCTGGTCCAATTTTGATAACACCGCTATATATATGTTTGGAAGAGATTTCATTAAAGGAGATTGTAATAAGCTTCAGTTGCTTCTTGAGAGGCCCGAGAAAGATGTTACAGGTTGATATCTCCACTCATTTAGTAGATAACAAAGAAACCTATGTATTTTTACGTTTTGCTCCTCTGCACATCTTAGAAGAGATTGATAAACCATTAATTCAAAATGGTTATTTGAGCCATTACCCAAGCCTGCTTTGAGCCTCATGCTGCAATCATTAGAAGATATAAAATGGTCCCTTCTCCAGTGATTAAACCCTGCCTAGCACCATAAAAAACACCCCAGCCTTTTGATTTATCTATTGTTAAATTCTCAATCTGCATGGAATTCTTTGGAATGTCTACACTGACACAAGCTGCTCTTAAACATTTCTCTTGAATTGAAACTTGAAATGGACGAGGAAACTTCATATATGGGTATTCCTAGCAAGCCAAATTCCCCTAATTGTGATTAATGGAAAAAACCTAAATTTATTTAGTCCCTGTGTATTGAAGAACTTCAAACATGACTCTAGAGAAACACCTACCCGTACATCCTTCATGGCTGTGTTATGCTGTACATCCAGCAAAACTTGTTGGGAAAACTAGCATTCTATAAACAAATAAACTGTTGTTTCTTCATCACCCCTGCATGGCATACATATCCTTGGCCCATGCCTATTTCTCCTTTTTAGAGCTTCCCAAGTCAAAACCTTATCTTTTATGGATAAGCAGAGGAAGATTCTGGATTTCTTGGGAGATTTCAAATTCCATAGTTTATTCCACCACCACTTTACTTTCTGAACCTTCGAAGAAAACATAGCCTTGTAGCCTAAAGCTGCCGCATATTCTCCCATAGCCTTATTTTTTTACCTGGCTATTGAATTCTTGTTGCCATTCATATGAAATTGCTTTATTTCAAACTCTCAACATAATCACTTTGCAGAATGTCATAAACCCCATCTAGTCATAATAAGGTGATAGCTTATCTACTTGTTATTTAAGAATTCACATATCAATAGAAGCCCTAGTTAGTGTGTGATATTCCTTTAGACAAGAGAGTATTTTTGAGGCAATTCCTTATTCTAGTTATTGTAAATTATTAATTTGTTAGTCTATACATCATAGGTCTATAGCTCAGTGAAAAGTACAGTCTCACGTGTTGGGTGATATCAAAAGTTATGCATGATGCTACAAGCCCTTTTTGTTTGTTGTAGGAGCTCTTTATCATTTTATTTCTCATTGAAATTGCATTGATGGACAAGATTTTGGAGTGTAAGTATTATGTGCACATATCAAATTTGTACTCACAAGCCTTATGTCTCTCTTGTTAACTGGATGTCAGGGTTGGGGATGTGCTTATCGATCTTTACAAACTATAATCTCATGGTTCAGGCTTCAACATTATACTTCGGTTGATGTGCCATCTCATAGGTGAGAATGCTTTTTATTATAGTCGTAGATAACATTATAATATATTTCTTTGTCATTTGAAGAATGAATGAGATTTTATGCCTTTGTTTTGAGCATAGCTGCTTGGGAGCGATGAGCAACATTTTCAAAAGCTCCCGGGTTGGGAGTGATTTTGGGAGCGAATTTTATATAATATATATTTTTATATATTTTGATGCATATATGTCAACAAAAGCATGTAGATTGATGAATTAGTGATAAAAAACATAAAAAACATGGATCAAGCCACATAACATCATTCATCTAGTAGTTATAATCTTCATCAACCACAAGTCCACAAATTACAAGTTCTTATTTATATATGTTAATTTTGAGTTAACAAGTTCTTTGCTTAGGACAGTTACTTCAACATTCCATATAGCCCATTTATCAATCCATTTCATTTCATTAGCAATCACATAAATCATCATCATATTGACAATAACTGAAGAAAGAACATAAACGATAAATGCAGATGACGAGCCAAGACAGTTGGACACCAGATTTGGTGAATGCTAGGGAAGAAACCCAATAAGGGGAAAAACCTTTTGATCAATTCTTCTTATTATTATATCAAAATGTTCAGCAAAGAGAGAGTACAAAAGTCAAAATTGGCTTGCCAAATCGAAGTCAAAACAACCCTGTCAAATCTGCAGTCAACAATAGTATAAATCTGCCCTAACTAGAAAGTCAGCAACAACTTAAAGTAGCAACAAACTGTCCTCAATGCAGCTCGGTCATACCTAGTCAAACTCGGCCTTCAAAGGTGGTCAAAGACAACCCAAAATAGTGATGAAAGCAATGGTCAAACTCCGCAGTCAACCCTGCGATTGGTCTGTGGTCAAAGTCCACAAAATGCCTCGGTTCTGTGCCAATAGATGTGGCCTACCAAAAATAAAATTCTAGCACAAAAACCAGAGGAGGTCAAACCACCCCTGGTCAACACTGGTCAACCCCGCAACAGTCTCTGAAATTTCGACACTGTAATTCGTCTTGCAATTTGTCACGTTGCAACATGTGTGAGAAAAAAATATGCCCAATATGCTGTACGAACCAATTAGAGAAGGAGCGAGATGATTGTGTGAGTAAGTGAAGTGCCAAATGAGGTTGGAGGTCTCTCTTATTTATACAAATTGTTGAGGGTGAAGTGACATGTCTCTTGGGCTTCATGGGCCTACATGATGATGTGGCCAACCTTGACAATTTGCACATGTGAGGGCATAAATTCAAAAACACATTTCTGCTTATCCAAATTTGATGATCTTTAGGTCGTTTTTGGTCCTCCCGAAAAGAGGAAATCAATGCAATAATAATCTCCATCAAATGAGCTGTCCAAAGTGGAATTGGGTAGTAGTTACCAATTTTAACAATATAGCGTGTAAGGGTGCACATAACTAAAATAACATTGAGTGCAATCCATCTTTGAAACAAAAATACATCAACAAATAGGCTCTAGTTGGCCTCTAACATCCAAAAAAATCATGCTACAACAAATACCTACATATCATCAAAATCATTGCCTATCTTGGGATCTTTGTCATTAATATCACCGTCTAAGCATTCACATAAGATAGAAAAAACGTAGTATGTCAAGTCAAGATTTTATTTGAGTGATGGGTACATTTTTGATTGGGTGATGATAGAGGAGTTTAACAACCAACGTCAATAACATCAAGGTACATAGAGGGCTTGGTGCTCTTGATTAAATACAAGTTCCATACCCTAGTACATGACAAAATCCAATAGAAATATTGCAATCCCCTCAATCCCGAAATCCTGAAAAACAGATAAGTCTGCTAGATTTTGAGTAAGATCTAAAATTTTACTTTCTCCATATGAAATCCAATGAGGTCGGAATCACTCTCAAACATCCCGAGTCATTTCATGGTAATGCTAAAAATTTAAGTAAAAGGATGAATTTCATTTTATTTCACTTTTACTTTAAGAATTTAACATTACCATTAATTGCATATCAATACTAGGGCCATAGGCTTGAATATCAGGCTACTCCACTAAGAAATTCTTGCTTCTTTGAAAAGAAATTGCGTTTGGAATGACTTTGCGAGTTTTTTTTTAGAAGAAAGCTAGGGAGCGACTTTTTTTTTGCGGGAGAGCGCTTTGGGAGTGGATTCGAGGGGAGGGGGGCGGAGGGCACCCTCGTAACCCTCGTTTTGAGTAAGCCTAATGGCCTAATGGTTAAGAAAATGTGTTTCCTCCTTGGAGGTCACAAGTTCGAATCTAGAGGGGGTAGGGTATGTACACCTTCATAGGCTAAGCAATGAAATGGTTCTGCAAAGGGGGTCCTTTGCCCCCCAAACAAGTGACTTATACATCAAATTTAGTGTCTAATTAAGCCTTGACCTTAAAATTAGATAATTATTACTGTTGTTGTTTTGGGCTATGATATCTTCTATTGAAAAATAGCTAGGTCCTTCTAAGTTATTTATTATATACCAGAAGATTCCCTTGGATAAGAGATCATTTTCCTCATGGCTTGATTTTGAAAGAAACATTGAAATATTTTATTCACTGTGTTATTCTTATTAGCAGGGAAGAATGTTTTCAGTTTTTTTTGTTTTGCATTTGAACATTTGAAACATTAATATTATTATTAGGATATTTGTACCAATGCTACTAGAACCGAACCAGAATTGGCAAACCAACTAGTCCAACTTAGTGTTCTTCTTCATCAAACAACTACCAATGCACAAACATAAATAGACAAAAGACACAACATGTAGGCTATGAGCCAGGGCCAAAACCTCTTACTCTTTGAGAGGAAAACCCGCACAAATTCTTCTTATAGAGATTCCAATTGATGAATACCAAGACCAAGACCCTTGACCTATTAGCCACTCCAAGATCAAGACACAAGTCCTCTTCCACGTTATCGATTACTCTCTCTCGGTTACTTCTACTTCAAATCTTGCATCATATGAGATCATTGAGGTCACTGTAATACTCATCTTCTTCAACAGTAGAACCGAATCCTTATGTCTGAGATAGTACCGAGACCTTCTTCAATACAATATCACCAAGGCCTAGTCACATACTAGTTATATTCTCCCTGAGAGGCACCGAATGCTCCTTTGCTATGAGATATACTGAATCACTGTGGTATACCATGGAACTGTCGGTCCTTCATTGTTAGAATTGGCAACTAGGGCCAAACTCCATGTGGGTCTTCTCATTTATGGCAGCGGATATTTTTTTTCAATTCCTCTCGTCGAGAGGTGTAGGATTGATCTAAAGATCATCTGATTCCGACATGTATTCATGGAGATATGAATTTATTTGTGTTATGTGACAACTCGTCAAGGTCAGCCAACGACCAAATTACCCCAACCTATCCTCAACATTTTATTATTAATAGAAGAGGACCTCAAGTCATTTTTCACGCACACCTCTTGTGATCTCTCTCTTCATTTGTTTGGGTTTTGGTGAAAGAGAGATCTAGAGGGAGTGCCCTACACACTGCCATGAAGGAGACCTCTACGCTGCCTTAATGAAGATGAAGCTTCAACCATGGAGAGACCTATATGCTACCCTAATGAGATCTAGACGCAGTCCTAAAGGAGGATTCTTAGAGGGAGTGCCCTAGTCTTATACATTGCCCTAAATTATAGTCATGGAGGAGACATCTAGACGCAGGCCCTATAGACGCAGTCAAAGATGATCCTTATACGCTGTATAGAGGAGGCCTTAACAAGCCCTAGCTGCAGTCCAAACAAGTGTCATAGCTGCTGATCTGGTGCGTAGTCAAAAAGAGGATTTATACACAGTTCTAGTGGAGATGATTTAGTTGTTGTTCTAGCAAGGAGACTTAGCCACAACTTATGTTGATTTGGGGTAGCATCGAATGTGCTCTAGCCACGAAATTTGGTGGAAAGGTTGGGGCACATGAGATCTCCAATACCCAAAAAGGGTTTGGGTAGATTCTAAACAATTTGAGAAATATTAAAATAATTATTATTTTTAATGGAGTCCCTGAGTCTAAACTTAGGGAAATTAAAATGCTAATGTGGATTAATATAAAACTGTGTTAGAATGGTCCAAAAGACATGGATCAAGCTAGACCTAATCTTAGCCATTGATTAGGGACTTAATCTTGGTGCAATATTTCTAATTAGTCATGGCTAATTGGAATATTCAAATTTTGCTCAATTTTGCCTTCTATAGTTAGTTATGAATAAAAAAGGTGAGTAAAGGGTGACATAACTCACTTTTAGAATAAAGTCACTCCCTAGTAGCACAACGTTGTAACTTAAAGGGGAGCCAAGGGGGCCATAGAACCACGTAGAGTAGGGGGCCCATGCAGACACTTGGAGGGACTGCGCAGATGGACAAGAGCACGTGGCAAGAGTTGGCTACATTGGAGGAGGTGGGCCTTAGGGTTTGAGAAGGGCCAACGCTATAAAGGTGAGGGGAGGCTCCTCATTTCGGATTCGATTATGTGCATTTGAGCTAGTCACTTCGACTTGGAGCACACTGGCTGTTTAGCTGGTCTGCAACACTGTTTAGTGCATCAAATGTCTCCGTTCGGAGATCTCACCCTTAGCCCCGGGGGACTTCGAGTGCCTACTCGGGAAAGGTATTTCCATCAGTATTTTTGCAGTAGTTTCATCAGCATTATGGCAAGAGGATTGAGCATCTTGGATGACTGCAGGGTCTTGAGAGGGATGACGCAGTGCCTTCTGGCAAGAGTTCTCGATTGAGGGTTTGTGAAGGATTTGAGCTGGGAGTTTGAGCAGGGGATCAACCCTTTGCAAATTGGAGGATTTTGGCAGAGTTTTAGGCAGAGTTCTGGAGGGTTTTCTTTAGTGGCAGCGCAGAGCATTGCAGGACTGCGCCAATCCCCAAGGGGGTGATTTTCGGGGGTCGGCTATTTCAGGAAAGCTTTCTAGCCTTTTCTGGGTTTATTGAGTAGAGGCTGATTCCAGAGTTTCAACATTTTCTAAGGAGGGGGGCAGCCCTAAATCCTCACTTGATTCCAGCAGTAGCAGTAGCACAACAATTCTCTAGCAACTTGGACGCAGTTCAGAGAGAGGCCATTTCATTGCTATTCTTGGTGTATTCCTTCACTTGCCTTGTGCAAGTCGAGGTGCTATCTTTCTGATCACCTCTTGTACTCTGTCCATTACTCAATATAATAAAATGGCTTAGCATTTCTCTCTGCATTTCTTGAGTATCTGCTTATATTTCCTGTTTACATTATTATATGTTGTACCACTGTTATTCTCATTATTTTGAGCTTCCCGGTTATTATATCATTTGTACGTATTTGGTTGGAGTTTTTGGGGTTTGGGAAATATTCCTGGAAAGGAATATTACAGTGGTACCAAAGCATAGATCTGGCTCAGCATGTGGAGCTAACAGTCTCTGACACCGAGGGAGAAACCCTACATTTGTTACAGAGGTAGGAAATACAGAGACATTGAGCGTAGGTTGGAGAACACCTACAGAGAGGGAGACTGTGTTCGAATAGAGGACATAGAACAGGAGGAGCCTGTGGTGGACGCAGAGCAGAAGGATCCGATGGCAGACGAGGATGAGAAGAGATTTGTGGATATGCTCCTCAAATTAGTGCAAGATCTGTCGAGGCATATTGAGGTGATGGGGAAGAGATTCACGGCAATAGAGGCTAGACAACGTGAGAGCCCACGGGTTTTCTAGGTTGGTGAGGGATCAGGTGCATCCCATCATTTGCCAGAGCAGCATGATACTACTCAGCAGGTGGCCTCGCATGCTCCTACACACTCTACCATGCCCACTTTCTTAGGAGCAGACACGGGCGCCGGAGCTCAGCGGGAGGCAGAGCCCGGTCATATGGGTGATTATTTTGCAGAGTACCAGGCCTATGGGCAAGAGTTCAGGAAAGCCCTCTCATTTAGAGACTTTGTTTAGCTCCAGCGGGATAGTAGAACCCGCGACCATCACAGAGGATACTGACATTATCATGATGGTGACACCCACCGTGCAGCTAGTAGATTTCACTTGCCCACGTTTGATGGTTCATCAAACAGTTCGACAAAGTCTTGGGTGGAGAAGCTTGACATTTACTTCCAGCTTAACCAGATGTCGGAGGCAGAGGCCATCAAAGTGGCGACGTTAGATTTGGATGGTGAGGCCCAGGATTGGTGGTTTCATGGGATGGTTACACTCGGACACTCCACAGTGATGACATATGCCAAGTTCACAAGGAGATTGATAGAGAGGTTTGACCGGAGGGATCCAGAGCAGCACTTTGTTGAGCTAACGAGGCTCAAACAGACCGGGAGTCTAGAGACTTACATTGCAGACTTCTTGAGAGTTTCAGTGATGGTGCCAGATCTATCTACGGCATGGAGGATCTACATGTATGTTGAGGGGTTAGCAAAGCCACTTCAGGGTTTAGTCCAATCCACTAGGCCAACGACACTCCAGGATGCTATTAGCAGGACCTGGGACTTACAGGATGTCTTACCCAGGACCCAGATGCCTTACCCCTAGAGACAGGCTTTCCAGCCTAAGGGGAAGGATGTGAGGATTCCGCCTCCAAAGGGGAATCCAAGATGAGCACAGATTGACGATGATGCCAGGAGAGCGCTGAAGGAGAAGCGATTATACTTTACCTGTTAGGAGCGTGGGCACCGGGACATAGATGTGCTGCTGGCAAAGCACATTTTATTAAGGTCTTCTCTGAGAGCAGCGGGGAAGAGGATGAGGAGGATGATGTGGAGGCAAGAGATAGTCATGCCGTGCAGGGTCCTTTGCCACCTCCACCGTCAGCAGCAGGTGGTGTAGCTTTTGCACCTACCGGAGGGGCTCTTGCAACATTGCGAGGAGTTCCCAAGTATTTGACGCTGCGCGTACCGGGGAAAATACGTGGCCAGCAAGTATCAGTTTTGGTTGACAGTGGGGCAACCCACAACTTCATCGATGCACATATGGTTGAGCAGGGAGGTATACAAACAGAGAGCTTTGATGGGTTTTCAGTTTTGGTCCCAGGGGATCAGACCATGATGTGTGCTCATTATGTTCTAGAGCTATCAGTGACGATGGGCACCTACACATTGACTGACCACTTTTTCGTGGTCGATATTCCGAACACCAACATGATACTGGGTGTTCAATGGCTTAGCACTCTAGGGAAGGTCACGACAGATTGGAAGACCCTAGAGATAGAGTGGGATGATGAGAAGACAGGGAGGCATGAGAAGATACGGGGACAACACACATATCCGCCTCAGATTGTTTCAGCTCATCGGATGGAGGCAGTCTTCCGGAAGGGAGACGTAGAGTGGGCAGTGGAGCTGTGTGCATCAGAGACAGGGACTACAGGGCAGACGGTACATCCAGAGATACAATCCATCCTTGATTGGTATGCCATAGTGTTTGGGGAGATTCCACTGGGACAGCCACTGGACCGGTGGTTTGAGCACACCATCGTGCTTGAGCAGGGCATACAGGCAGTGATTACTATCCCCTATAGGCATCCCAAGGCCTATCGAGATGAGATTGAGTGGGCCATTCAGGAGTTGCTGGCTCTTGGGCACATTCGGCCGAGCACGAGTCCTTTTGCTTCTTCCGTGGTGTTGGTGAAGAAGAAGGACGACACATTGAGAATGTGCATTGACTACAGGGCCCTGAACAAGAAGACACTAAAGAACAAGTACCCCATACCCAAGATCGATGAGTTGATGGATGAGTTGAGAGGAGCACGGTTCTTCTCAAAGATTGACTCGAGATCTGGGTACCATCAGATTCGCGTGAGGGAGCAGGACATTCCCAAGACCACCTTCAGGTGTCACTATGGGCACTTTGAGTTCTTGGTGATGCTCTTTGGGCTAACCAACGCCCCCGCTACATTTCAGTCCTGTATGAATCACATCTTTCGTAGTCACTTGAGAAAGTTTGTGTTGGTGTTCTCTGATGATATCCTCATTTACAACAGGACTTGGGAGGAGCATTTCCAGCACATTGAGACAGTGTTGCGTATCTTGCAGGAGCAACAGTTTTATGCCAAGCTCTCCAAGTGTGAGTTTGGGTTGATGGAGATGTTGTACTTGGGACACATCATAGGGGTCGACGAAGTGAGAGTCCACAAGGAAAAGATCAGGGCCATCAGAAAATAGCTGGAGCCGAGGAACGTGACAGAACTTCGAGGATTCATTGGCATTTGTACTTACTACCGGAAGTTTGTCAAGAGTTTCTCACAGCTTGCTGCACCCCTGACAGATCTGACGATGAAGGGGGCATTCAGTTGGTCGGATACAGTGCAGCAAACCTTTGACAGGCTCAAGGAGGTTATGAGCAGCTGCCCAGTGCTTGCATTGCCAGATTTTATGCAGCCATTTGTTTTGGAGTGTGATGTGTCGGGAGAGGGGATTGACGCAGTTTTGATGCGGGGAGGTCACCCTATAGCTTTCAAGAGCCGGAAGCTCCTTCCGCACAAAAGGTTATATTCCATATATGACAAGGAGATGTTGGCCACTATGCATGCATTGGCCAAATTTCGACAGTATTTAGTGGGTAACAGGTTCAGGGTGAGGACTGATCACAACAATCTCAAGTTCTTTTTGGAGCAGAAGCAGCTACAAGGGAGGCAGCAGAAGTGGATCAGTAAGATCCAAGCATATGACTTTGACATTGAGTATGTCAAGGGTAAGAACAACGTGGTAGCAGATGCTCTTTCACGTAGACCAGCCACATTGTCTGTTATGAGCTTGGACACAGATTGGAGGGCTCGACTCTTAGTAGAGTACTCCAAGGACGGATTTGCATTTGAGGTTCTGGATGGGCAGGTGGCGGATGACAGATACAGAGTGGTTGATGAGATCATCTATTACAGGGACCAGATCTTCTTGACTGAGGGATCTCAGCTCAAGAAGAAGATACTCCAGGCATCACATGATTCACCATTGGCCGGCCATCAGGGGTTTACCAAAACCTACAGAGCCATCAAAGAGAGGTTCTCATGGAAGGGCCTTAAGGAGAACGTACTCCAACATATCCGAGAGTGCGACATTTGCCAGAGGAACAAGGGGGAGATGAGCCATCTCGCGGGTTTATTGCAGCCTTTTCCCATTCCGGAGGGGAAATGGGAGTGTATTTCGATGGACTTCATCACAGGGTTGCCCATGGTACAGGGCAAGGATTGTATCTTTGTCGTCGTTGATCGACTGACAAAGTACGGACACTTCTTCGCCATATCCGCACACTACACAGCAACACAGGTGGCCGAGCTATTCTTCAAAGAGGTCTTCAGGCTACATGCTCTTCCCAAGACCATCGTCAGTGACAGGGATAGCCATTTCATGGGCGGGTTTTGGCAGGAGCTTTTCTGGTTGGTGGGGATGGAATTGACACCGAGTACCAATTATCACCCACAGACAGACGGGCAAACAGAGATAGTTAACAAGTGGCTGGAAGGCTACTTGCGTAACTATGTCAGTGGGCAACAAAGAGCATGGTTGAAGTGGATGCATCTGGGAGAGTACTGCTACAACACTGCACGTCACATGTCCATTGGTATGTCACCATTCTATACTTTGTATGGGTATCATCCTTTATCTTTTGCTGACGTGATGTTTGGTGATAACAAGGCTCCAAGAGCCAAGATTTGGATCCAAGAGAGTCAGGATATTCTCTGAGCTCTCAAGGATAACATTGCTACAGCGCAAAACCAGCAGAAGCTGTATGCTAACAGGGGTCGGGTGGAGAGACAGTTTGAGGTAGGGGACATGGTCTACCTACGATTACAGCCATACCGACAGTCGTCACTGAAGCAGAAGGGGGCTGAGAAGTTCAAACCCTGCTTTTATGGGCCATACAGGGTGATACGCAAGATTGGACAGGTTGCATATGAGTTGGAGCTGCCCCAAGGCAACAAGATTCATAACGTTTTTCATGTATCATGCCCGAAGAAGGCATTGTGGCAGCAGATGACAGTGACAGATGAGCTACCACCCATGGATGATGAGGGGCATTTGGTGTTGCAGCTAGAGGCTATTATTGATACCAGGGAGAGGTAGCTGCGGAGCAGGACGATCCGGGAATTCTTGGTGAGATGGAAGAATTTACCGGATGAGGATGCCACTTGGGAGAGCGAGGAAATTTTGCAACATCCATCACTTCAGTTGCTTGAGGACAAGCAACATTTTGCCAGGGGAGACTGTAATATTCCTAATTAGCCATGGCTAATTGGAATATCCTAATTTTGCTCAATTTTGCCTTCTATAATTAGTTATGAATAAAAAAGGTGAGTAAAGGGTGATATAACTCACTTTTAGAATAAAGTCACTCCCTAGTAGCACAACGTTGTAACTTAAAAGGGAGCCAAGGGGGCCATAGAACCACGTAGAGGAGGGGGCCCACGTAGACCCTTAGAGGGACTGCGCAGATGGACAGGAGCACGTGACAAGAGTTGGCTACGTTGGAGGAGGTGGGCTTTAGGGTTTGAGAAGGGCCAATGCTATAAAGGTGAGGGGAGCCTCCTCATTTCGGATTCGATTATGTGCATTTGAGCTAGTCGCTTGGACTTGGAGCATGCTGGCTGTTTAGCTGGTCTGCAACATTGTTTAGTGCATCGAGTGTCTCCGTTTGAAGATCTCACCCTTAGACCCGGGGGAATTCGAGTACCTGCTCGGGCAAGGTATTTCCATCAGTATTTTTGCAATAGTTTCATCAGCATTTTGGCGGGAGGATTGAGCATCTTGGATGACTATGCAGTCTTGAGAGGGATGACGCAGTTCCTTCTGGCAGGAGTTCTGGATTTGAGGGTTTGTGGAGGATTTGAGCTGGGAGTTTGAGCAGGGGGTTAGCTCTCGCAAATTGGAGGATTTTGGCAGAGTTTCAGGCAGAGTTCTGGAGGTTTTTCTTCAGTGGTAGCACAGAGCATTGAGGGATTGCGCAAATCCCCAAGGAGGTGATTTTCGGGGGTTGGCTATTTCAGGAAAGTTTTCTGGATTTTCTGGGTTTATTGAGTAAAGGCTGATTCCAGAGTTTCAACATTTTCTGAGGGGAGCATCCCCAAATCTTCACTTGATTCCAGCAGTAGCAGCAACACAATAGTTCTCCAACAACTTGGACGCAATTCAGAGAGAGGCCATTTTATTGCTATTCTGGATGTATTCCTTCACTTTCCTTGTGCAAGTCGAGGTGCTATCTTTCTGATCACCTCTTGTACTCTGTCCATTACTTAGTACAATAAAATGGCTTAGCATTTCTCTCAACATTTCTTGAGTATCTGCTTATATTTCATGTTTACATTATTATATGTTGTACCACTGTTATTCTCATCATTTTGAGCTTCCCGGTTATTATATCATTTGTATGTATTTGGTTGGAGTTTGCTAGGGTTTGGGAAATATTCCTGGAAAGGAATATTACACTTGGTCCTTGATATGTCGACGAGAAAAGTATAAGAGGAGGCTTGAGGGTCACTTAGAGAGCACATTAGATGATCAGTCATTCTATTCTCTAGAGCAGGGTTTGCTAAGAGAGATAGAATTAGTGATCAGAGTTGCAGCTGAGGGGCAGTGAATACAGAGAGACAGAGAGGCAAAGATGGTGCCGGGAAATCAACCCAGGAGCTAGAGAGAGTGACGCTGTAGTAGCTAGGGCTCACGCAGGGCCATGCAGAGGCAGCCAGGAGCTGTGCAGTGACTCAGAGAGGCCAGCGTAGTTGATGAAGAGGGCCAGAAGGCTGACGCAGGCCCTCTTGAGGCTAACGCGGGCCTATTCAGGGTGACGCATGGCTAGCGCTTGGCGGAGAGAGGTTGACGCTGGGGTTTTTGGGGCAGATTGGAGCTGAGGAGCTGCCGGAGGGTTTATCGGGGTTTCAACAGGGACATCTATCTTAGACTGAGAGGTACTACTACCAAGAGCATTCTCTATTGGGTAAGTTGGATTTGGCACCCAGATTGTACTCTGAAATTGCTTAATAAGAAAACCCTCAGATAGTTGCATCGGTTTTCCCACATTAGGTTTTTCCGTGGACAATGGTCCAAAAATAACGGTGTCGTTTTGTGTGCTTGTATCTGTTTCCTTCAGTTGATGATCTGTAATATGTTGAGCATGCACTAGTGTTTATTTTTAGTATTTACATTGTAAATAACTTGTTAAGTAACGAAACAAGTAGGTTGGAATAAATCAGTAAAGCGGATGGAGGGTTTCTAACTTGTAGACTTAGAAACTTCAACATGGTATCAAAGGGTGGTTGCAGATCACAGGAGAACTGAGGACATCAGCCGAGTAGAGCAATAGCAGCAGAAAACAGTTGTCCCGAGTGACAAAAGTTGTTCCTAGCAGGGCAACAACAAGGGAAGGGTGACACGGTGCCTGCGTCATCAAGGGTGAGCCAGGAAGAGGTAGCGCAAAGACCAAGGGAGGCAAAGGGAGGCTCACGCAGAGCCATGCAGAGGGCCAGAGGGCTGTGACGTAGTTGGCTGAGGAGGCCGAGTTGCTAGTGCCAGGATTGCACATAGCCTATGACCAGTCACCTTCAAGTTGCCAGGGTTTAGGAGGCTGTGGGAAAGTTGCAGAGTGGAGCTGGTGGGGTACTGTAGTCAGAACAATACCTGACAGGGCAAGGCCAAGGAAGAGGGAGTTGCTGCCGAGGCGTATTTCTAGCCAAGGAATCCGAATCAGTGTTGTTGTTGCACAGACAATCATAGAGGGGCAACTTAACGTTGGCAAAAGGATTTCCAGGTGGGAAATCGGGACTCAAAGGGAGTCCAGAAGAGAACTTCCAGACGGGAAGTAGAGAGACTCAGCAAGAGTCGAACCAAGAACTTCCAGACGGGAAGTGGAGAGACTCAGCAGGAGTCAAACCGAGAACTTCCAAACGGGAAGTAGAGAGACTCAGCAGGAGTCGAACAGAGAACTTCCAGATAGGAAGTAGACTCAGCAGGAATCGAAGAGAGAACTTCCAGACGGGAAGTAGACTCAGTAGGAGTCGAACAAAGAACTTCTAGGTGGGAAGTAGAGAGAATCAGAAGAGTCAACAAGAAGAGCAGAGAGATGGCCATGCATGGGTTGAGGGATCAGGACAGGTTGGATGAGGCATCCAACTTTGGCATCTGGAAGGCCAGGATCCTTTATGTTATGTGTGCCATGAGTGCACACGCACCACTTGAGCGGAAGTGGGGAAACATCGAGCTGTAGTCAAGCAGACTATAGGTGATGAGGGGCAGGATCTTCGAGTTACCCAGCCTCCTGGATTAGACCTTGCTACAGGAGCTCCGAAGAGGAGTAGCAGGATTGATTGATGTGGGTAGAGATGGATGCCGATGGAGCAGCAGAGAGAGCTATAGTGCAGGAGACCCGAGACAACGCGAGGCTAGCAAGCTGCAGCAGTGCGAGAGGCATGGGAGTGTTGCACCAGTGCATGATGGCATAGAGAGGTGTGCAACAGTGCAAGATGCAAGGAGTTGTTGCAGCAGCGCAGAGGTCAGAGAGGGAGCACTTGTAAACGACAGAGGGAGCTTCAACATGAGGAGGGTCTCTAATCCAACAAAGAGGTCAGAGTTGGGAGATCAATTACTTCTAAGTAATTGAGTTGCAGTGCAGCAGTGGGCAACATGATGAGAGGAGTTGCAGTGCAGATGCAGTGTTGGGAGAAAGGACTAGTAGCAACATAGATGCAAAGGGAGTTGCAATACGAATGCAGCAGTGGCCGTCGCAGGGTCATGGGTAGTAGTACAGGATGCAACAGTGCAGAGGATGTTGGGCAGCAGGCCTAGCATCAGCATAGGGACCAATGTTGGATGATCAGGGTCATACTCACTGAGGAGTATTGCTAAAGCACAGTCCTCGCTAAGAGGGAGTGTTGATTTGGGGTAGCATTAGATGTGCTCTAGCCACGAAATTTGGTGGAGAGGTTGGGGCACATGAGATCTCCAATACCCGGAAAGGGTTTGGAAATATTCTAAACAGTTTGAGAAATATTAAAATAATTAATATTTTTAATGGAGTCCCTAAGTCTAAACTTCGGGAAATTAAAATATTAATGTGGATTAATATAAAACTATGTTAGAATGGTCCAAAAGACATGGATCAAGCCAAATTTAATCTTAGTTGTTGATTAGGGACTTAATCTCGGTCGTTGATATGTCAACGAGAAAAGTATAAGAGGACACTTGAGGGTCACTTGGAGAGGACACCAGATGATTAGTCATTCTATTCTTTAGAGCGGGGTTTGCTAAGAGAGATAGAATCAATGATCAGAGTTGCAGTTGAGGGGCAATGAGTACAGAGAGATAGAGAGGCAGAGATAGTGCCGTGAGATTAGCGCAGGAGCCAGAGAGAGTGACACAGTAGCAGCCAGGGCTCACACAAGGCCACGCAGAGGTAGCCAGGAGCTGCGCAATGCTTCAGAGAGGCCAGACAGCTGACGTAGGGCCTCTTGAGGCTAATGCAGGCCTATCAGGGTGACGCAGGGCCAGCACTGGGCAAAGAGACGCTGATGCAATCCAGAGAGGCTGACACTGGGGTTTCTAGGGCAGATTGGAGCTGAGGAGCTGCCGGAGGGTTTATCCGGGGTTTCAGTCGGGACATCTGTCTCAGACTGAGAAGTACTACTGCCAAGGGCATTCTCTGTTGGGTAAGCTGGATTTGGCACCCAGATTGTACTCTGAAATTTCTCAATAAGAAAACTCTTGGATAGTTGCACCGGTTTTCCCGTATTGGGTTTTTCCGGGGACATGGGTCCAAAAATAATGGTGTCATTTTGTGTGCTTGTATCTGTTTCCTTCAGTTGATGATTTGTAATATCTTGAGCATGCACTAGTGTTTATTTTCAGTATTTACATTGTAAATAACTTGTTAAGTAACAGAACAAGTAGGTAGGAATAAATCAATAAAGGGGCAACTAGTATTTTGGAGAAAGGTGGCAAGTATCATTTTATTGCAGATTGGAGGCAAATTATTATTTTATTAAAATGGTGGAAAAAAGCAACTAAGTGGAAAATGGCCCCCCACCAATAAAATAATATTGAAAAGAGTCTAGAAGTATGGACAGAAAATATAAAAGGAGGGACTCATTTTGTGGATCATCTTTTGACTATTACACTTCATATTTCATCTTCTCTTGCAGTTGTTTAGCACAAGGGCCAGGGTGTTATTTAGCACTAGGAATTCCACCCTCATTTCAAAGAACTTCGAGTGTCTCCCTAGTGAGGCAATTTGGGGAGCTCAATTCAGAGCTTCCATTGGACATCATTGCAGGAGTTTATTCAGTAGTGCATTTTTCTTTGGCGTAGAGGTATTCTGTGGAGCACATTGTGGGAGCAAGCGTGGGTTAGAGGCTCCGATATTTTGAAGGGAATTTTCTCATTGTTAGACTGTAGTTTGGATTTTGATTTGCCGAGTTGGATTGGAGGCTATTACTTGGGTCAATTTTTCTATCTTTTGGCAAGGGCGAAAAAGCTATTGGCCAAGTGTTGCACAAGGGTTTAGAGAAGTGGATTCGAGAGAGATAAGGGTTGAAGATAGGAGGTATTTATCAGTGGAGAATTTAGCCAAAGCTGGGAGAATTTCCCGTGGTTGATTTAGGCATAATTCAGTAGTATCAAACTTGTGGGGCGTTTTATGGCCAGATTGGACAATTCACACTTGTTGAGGGTCACCGGGGGTCGGTGGATTCAACCCAAACCTTTTCTGGGTTTATTGAGAGGAGTCTGGCTAATTTTACAAAAAATTCCGAGCGATATTCGGACCCAAAATTGTCATTCTTATAGCAGGTCATATTGTTGATTAACTAATAAATTTGCATCAATTTGTGGGTTCAGTGTGGGCTTGGAGTTGGGCCAAAGCCTTTCTGGGTATTGTTGGGTATGAGGAGTGGAGCTCGTGGCTGCAATTTTAGGGTGATCCAGGCATTTTTCATAGCAGAAGCTTCAGTCCCATTCTAGTAGCAACATCAGTAATTTCTTGGGTAGCGTGCAATACCAGTTTGGGCCAGTGTTTCCTCTAGATCAGAGTTGTCTCACCTAGGCTTTCCATAGCTTGTAGTAGCAAGCCCAGGTTCCATTTTTCTTACTCATTGTACTCATCATTCTCAAGATTAATAAAATAGCTCAATTGTTTTGCTTTATTTTCCTAGTGTTTTGATATGCATGTGCAATACTTGTTTATGGTTGTTGCTCCTTGTACATGTTTCTATTATTTGTTGTAAAGTTTCAATTTTTTTCTTTTTTCTTTTTGAAAAGTTACAACCATAGTGAAATATGGCTATTCACCTCTTTGGGATATAATATAAAATATATGTTCACTTATGTGCCTTTGACTCGGTTAATTTTCTCCATGTAAAAAGTAAAACTTACCATTCACATAAAGAGATTTTGTATTCCTTTTGTTTTTCTTTTACCTTGAAAATACCATGGGCAAGTACCATGGGTTGCTAAAACCGCGATCTTGTAAACCACTTAATGAAGAATCAAGATAATCTTATCTACTCTTCCTTCTCTTACGTATAGTTTTAAAGGTATTTGGAAAGATTCCCTTTTGACTTTATCATGCAATTATTATCAATAATGTAGAACCTTTTTATATATATGAATGTTCTCCTTCAAATTTTACATCTCACTATTTGTTTTTACTAGAATCATTGAAATATCAGTGGCCAAAGGCCTTTTTAAAATTTCTTTTTCCAATTCTTTTTTTTTAACTCTTTTTTTTTAACTTTTTTTTTTAAGAAATAGCCAAAAGTCTAGTGGTTGAATGGAGAATCTCCAAAACTATGTAGCGAAATGCTTCAATGCGACAATAACAAGGTTGTCAAGGGATTGATGGCCAAAGGCCGGATTAGATTGGTTCTCTGCAGCAGCTGAGCAACCGAAGGATCGAACAACTCTAATACCAATGTTACGAACAAAATTTATAAACTCAGAGGAATGCTCTGATACCATTGTAATGAACAAAGTTTGTATACTCAGAGGAATGCTTTGATACCAATGTAACGAACAAAGTTCGTACTCTCAGAGGAATTCTCTGATACCAATGTAACAGCGAAAAGTTGTATATGCAGCGGAAGTCTTTAAAATACTTCAAAGACATAAATGTCCATTGTAAGACATGTAACTGTATATTGATCATTGTATATTGAATTGATGTAAGATAATTACAAATGAGAATGAGGGTCTGCTTATATATATCCTAGGCAAGTACCTCTTCACTAACGAACATGTCTCTTCAATACTAACTATTAGTTAGCTAATCATTAATTATGATTATTATTATTTACATTATTTTTTATTATTTTGATATAATTTTTATTCATAACAGAGGATTCATCTCCACTGGGGTTGGATTGTATCTTCAAGAGTCCACCCTTGGAGTGTATCAGATGGATGACTCAGTAGAGCAGTTGCACGATGAGTTGATCAGGACTTTATATTATCATGATGCTCTACTTACTGACTGTATGCAGAGGGCTTCAGGTGCCTGTACCAAGTTGGACAGTGAGTAGAGTAAGGGGTGCTTCACGTTGATTAGGATGGCTTGGGACCTTGGTATCGAGAGACTCCTTCATGATAGGATAGTGCTGGGGATAGGGATGACTTAGTGGCACATTTGATACCTGGGTATTGTTTGCAGTAACCATTTGGGTCAATTGATAGAGAGAGTGTTTGTTCCTGCATTGCTTGAGGACAAGCAAGTTTTGGTGGGGAGGACTGTAATATCCCAAATTTTGTGAGCACGGGAATTTTGCCCAATTTTGGTAATATTAATTCAGAGGGGCAACTAGTGTTTTGGAGAAAGGTGGCAAGTATTATTTTATTGCAGAATGACAACAAATTATTATTTTATTAAAATGGTGGAAAAAGTAACTAAGTGGAAAATGGCCCCCACCAATAAAATAATATTAAAAAGAGTCTAGAAGGGTGGAGAGAAAATATAAGAGGAGGACCCATTTTGTGGATCATCTTTTGACTATTACACTTTATATTTCATCTTCTCTTGGAGTTGTTTAGCACAAGGGCCAAAGCGTTGTTTAGCACTAGGAATTCCAAGCAAAATTCCACCCTCATTTCGGAGAACTTCAAGCATCTCCCTAGTGAGGCAATTTGGGGAGCTCAATTCAGAGCTTCCATTGGACACCATTGCAGGAGTTTATTCAATAGTACATTTTTCTTGGGCGTAGAAGTATTTTATGGAGCACATTGTGGGAGCAAGCATGGGTTAGAGGCTCCAATATTTTGAAGGAAATTTTCTTATTGTTAGACGGGAGTTTGGACAACGATTTTCCAAGCTGGATTGGAGGCTATTACTTGGGTCAATTTTTCTATCCTTTGGCAAGGGTACAAAGGCTATGGACTAAGGGTTGGACAAGGGTTTAGAGAAGTGGAGTTGGGAGAGATAAGGCTTGGAGATAGGAAGTATTTATCAGTGGAGAATTTGACCAGAGCTGGGAGGAATTTCTCGTGGTTGATTTGGGCATAATTCAATAGTATCAAAATTGTGGGGCGTTTTCTGGCCAGATTGGGCAATTCACACTTGTTGGGGGTCACCGGGGATCAGTGGACTTAGCCGAAACCCTTTTTGGGTTTTTGTGGGTTTCTTGAGAGGAGTCCCTGTCTAATTTTACAAAATTTTACCGACGATATTTGGGCCCGAAATTTTCATTCTTATAGCAGGGCGTATTGCTAACTAGCTTGTAAATTTGCATCAGTTTGTGGGTTTAGTTTGGGCTTGGAGTTGGGCCAAACCCTTTCCGGTATGAGGAGTGGAGCTTGTTGCTGCAATTTCAGGGTGATCTAGGCATTTTTCATAGCAGAATCTTCAGTCCCATTGTAGCAGCAACATCAGTAATTTCCTGGGTAGCACGCAGTACCAGTTTGGGCCAGTATTTCCTCCAGATCAGAGATGTCTCACCTAGGCTTTGCATAGCTTGCAATAGCAAGCCCAAGTTCCATTTTCCTTACTCATTGTACTCATCATTCTTGAGATTAATAAAATGGCTCAGCTGTTTTGCTTTATTTTCCTGGTGTTTTGATATGCATGTGCAGTACCTGTTTATGGCTTTTGCTCCTTGTACATGTTTCTGTTATTCGCTGTAAATTTTCAATTTGGAATACTCCACGAAGGCTACGTCATCAATATTCAACATAATCTAGTAGCCACATTTGACAAACCCTACGTGCATGCCGTGGAGAAGCATGCCTGACTAGATTGGAACCCAGGTCAAGTCACAACTGCTCCATGTTGCTGGTAGACCACAGCGTGACTGGCATTTTTGGATATACTTGCAAGTGACACAATATCCATGTTTACATCTGTATGCAATTTTCTCCTAGAAACCAACATGCTGAATTTACCATTTCTCTGTTTGAAATTACTTTATAAGGATAATGATATGGTTCCAGTACATGTAATTCTTATACTTTGCATGAGGCATGTGCAGCTAGTCACATGGGTTCTATTGGAATTTGGTACTGTGTAATCACTCTGTTTTATCATGGATGAGATAATAAGATTTTCTTTTTCATGGTTCATTTAAAATGTTTATTATCTTCATTTGCACATGGCATGTGCATAGGTTTTATATGCTTGTAGGACTTATAACTAAAAAATATGCGCCAAAGGTGGATGTTGCAGAAGTGAAAACTTAGCTGAAGTTATTTTAAATTCTGAACTGAGATGGACAGATTAGATTCACAGCCCATGTCTCCATATCATTAATATAAAACTTTTGTATGTCATGCACAGTGGCAACAACCAGGACATTTCTTGTATTTAAATGGTGAATTCTTGTTTGGCATGGAGAGGAATTTATCTGTAAGGGTTGAAAATTGTCAATGCTGAATTTCATATGCTAATTTGTTCCTTTACTGTTTTCTGGTGTTCAATTCCAATGTTCTTTCCATTTTATGGCTCCTCTATTATGTTTCAAGATTTGATTCTTCTTCTTATAAAGGTCCCTGATTTCAGCTCTAGCTAATTATTGGCACAATGCAGAAGTCTGTTAAGATTAGAAAATCCTGAAACTTTTTAATATGTCATCCTTATTTGATGGAAGGATATTTTGACCTGGCTTTTGGTTTGCTGTGAAGATTGTGTATCTGAATTAAATTTTCTTTAGTGTGTCTTTCACCAGATTAATTATTGGGTTCTTGTAAACAGAAAAATACAAGAAACTCTTGTAGAAATTGGTGACAAGGAGCCTTCATTTACTGGATCACGGGAATGGATTGGAGCTATTGAACTAAGTTTTGTTCTTGATAAACTGCTTGGTGTAAGGAGAACTCTCTTGCTTCCCATGGATTCTAGGTTTTAAGTTTGTGATTTAATTCAGAGCTAATATGAATTCTTCTAAGTAGAAAAAGATGAAATGATCTGAAGATGAGCATAAAATGCACAACTTAGTTTTAGAGTCAGTTCATACCTTTTCATCTTGTAGTATTCATAATTAATGTCAAGCTCTTTCTTTTATGAATAGATCTGAAACAGTTAGAAATGGTATTCAACAAATGAAGAACTATTAAATTTTATATCTGTAAATATTTACGTAGATTTCACCTTCAACAGTTTGGCCATACCTGGAATTTTACAAGTAGGATAAGATATGGCAAATTTCATTTTACTAGATATCTCTGTGTTTGATATCTATGTTTATTGATGGTGTAACATGGTTCTTTGTTGTTTTTAGTGCCACTTCATTGTGAATTTTTCAGCTTGACACAAGTCTGGCATAAACACTTGAAAATATCCAAATGGATTGTTTAGAAGAATTTTTATAACTGATTGCAAGAGACTAATTCTTGCATCATACGTGGAAAATGGAAACTGTAGGATATTGTGGGCATACAGATAGATTTACTCTTTTCCATTAGAATAGCAACTTGTTGTTATGGTTTGGTCTCCTTATCCTTGAAGTTCAGTGTGTTAATCAATCTGTGAAAGAGTTAGCATGCAACGCAGCTACCCATTTTCCACAGGGATAGTGGGCACTGGGGATCACTCCTACTGTTACCCTTGAGTGAGGTGGTACAATATGGTCATCAACAAACCTCCCACTGCGGCCAAAACACAAATTGTCAGTACCGGTCGATGTTCATCATTCTTTGTTAAATGGCTAAGACTCGCATGGTCTAGCACACAATTGTGTCTCCATGAGCCTACCATGTTGATACACACTCCATACATGAATATGACAAGAGGATCTATGCAGACAACATGTCACTAACAAATAACATGAGGTTTTGTAATAGCTCCACTAATCAACAACATAAAAAGGTTGATACAAGAGAGGTCTTTACCCATTGATCACAATATTTAGTCCCTTTTTTAATACAATAACAAGAGTGGATGGTCCTCAAAATACAAAGGAAAGGAGTAAAGGCATTGACAGAGGATATTCCATAATTTAGTACTTGTATTGATGTTCGATATAACACGTTTTCTTTCCTTTACTGTTATAGTGTAGTTGTAATAATGGTGCATCTTCAAGTCACTGTATGCGCTATGTGCATCATCATGCTAAATGACTTTGTTTTGAGCTTGTGTATTTGAGGTGGTTGCCTCGGTGAGAATAATGCTCATTTGTTTCTGCAGGTAAGTTGTAGAATTCTAAATGTAAGATCCGGGGCAGAGCTTCCAGAGAAATGTCGAGAGCTAGCATTACATTTTGAGACACAAGGAACACCTGTTATGATTGGTCAGAAGACTTTCTACTATTCTTTTCTTCGTTTATTCATATAGGATTATAATTTCAGCTGTTCCTAAATGAGATGCTTAATGTAAGAATATAATTGCTATGGTGAAATTATCTTAGTTTTTAAATCATAATTAATTTAGCCTAGTCGCAAGATATACTAATACGAGATTTGTTTGCTCCAAGAGACTGAATGCTAATTGCTCACGTTCTACTAGAATGCCTTTATGAAATTCTATCCTATAACTGTTGAAATTCTATAGCATGTGCAGGAGAATACAATTTTTTGATATGATTATTACTTCCTAATGATTTTTCAAACAGTATTTCTTATGTCACTGATATGATTGAATAATTACACAGAAAATCTCAACTGTAAATGCAGCGGAAACAATAAAGATCATAGAAAGACAACCATGCATAGTAGACAAAATATTTTTTCCCTTGGGAAACCCAATCCGGGAAAAAGTCCAGCAATCTTTTCTTGAGGAGAAATTGTCTTTTCAGCAAGGTTTACAAATCAGAATTTGTCTAGAAATCTGTGTTGAATGGTGTTGTCATTGATGCCAACATTGGTCTATGAACTCTCTTAATACCAATGTTTTAAAACTCCGACTCGGCTGAGGGTCGACTCTGACTCGGTATTGACTCGGCCGGTTTGATTTCAATGACTTGGTCGTTGTAAAATATACAATAAATATTTTTTTTTATAAAAAAACATAATTTTAAAGATTTTCGTTCATGTTTCCAAACACAAAGCTTTAGAATATAGATAGAAGACAACATATGATCAAAGTAGGCTCATGAATATATCCATTATATCAAAATGGCACCTAGTGTACTGTCCAATACATACATGATGATGATATAGATATCAAAACAAAAACACATAACTAAGGAGGCTAGAAATGGCCTCTACAACAAAAGTAAACTGTGAAACATCACTAGTCACCACTGACCAGTACTACTGGCTACTTCTAGAGGAGCCAACATCATCTGGCTCAACCTCTGAATCAGAGTCAGACAAGGAAGCACATGGATCCTCATCATCATCATCTCCAACTGCAATTGTAGAAGTGGTAGCACTAGTAGGCTGTGCAACTGGTGGCTGCTGAGATAGACGAGATATGCGCTTCCATCGTGGCTGAGCAGAGGAAGCGCCTGCAACTGGAACACTTGGGGCTAGCCCTGAGGCTGGTATAAGTGGATCTGCATTCAACTGAACATTATGTTCGAGTGATGCCACCATCTGTAAATCCAAATCAAGTTCCTCATCAAAATCAAACTCTATTGGATGACTCTCCACTACCCAATTTGATGTTGGATCAATATATTCCAACACAATGGGATTTGAATGAGGTCTTTTGTTCAACAATTGGTTGCGTATGAGCCTGAAGTTGTATTGGACATAGACTAGATCATTTAACTGTTTTTGATCCAAACGGTGTCTCTTCTTCGTGTGAATCCTCTCAAAGAAAGACCAATTGCACTCACACCCAGTAGCACTGCAAGTTTGACTCAAAATACGAATTGCAAACTTCTACAATTGAGGAAAATGGCTACCAAAAGCCTCCCACCATTGTGCTACAAAACACATAGTAGTGTAATGAGTTAGCTCAACAAAATTACAAATTATATCCAACTTTCAAATTATAAACAATTTAACAAAATAAGTATTAAGAATTTGAAAATTGGAATTTTTGTTTACTTGGCTCATCTGCTTCCCTTGCAATCTTTGCTAAGTTCTTCCCAAAGGTACCTGTGGCTTTGCTGAAGATTGTGACCTGTCAGTGTATCTCCAACTGATCACACTCCAATGGCATCATGCGACCAATGCAGTCAATCAATCCATCTCTAACCTCCCCACTTAAAGCTCTTGCCGCCATAGCTTTATAATGATACCGTGGGTTCAAAAAATACCCAGCTGCATGTATAGGGCGATGGAGTTGATTGTTCCATCTTTCATCAATGATTGCCCAAATGGGCCCATGCTTAGCCACTTATCCTTGTATACCTTCTTTATTTGCTCCTTTGCTTGATCCATAGCCTCATAAATGAAGCCCATAGCCAATCATTCCCCATCCACCAACCACAACACCTTAACCAGTGGCTTAGCAAACTTCACAATCTCTGCTGCCTTTCTCCAAAATATTTCTTCATTAACTTTCTTTGTCAATTCTTTGTCTTCCTATTTGAGAGACCGCTGGCTTTGATTCCATTCATCACTAGAAAATATCTTTTGCAAGTTTCTATGTTGTGAAAGCATAGATTGCAATGTCAAAAAATGAGTAGCAAATTAGTGATGGCAGGCCTAATAATATCCCTACCCCCTGTGTGTCTCCTCATAAGGCTCAAAATCCATGAATAATTGTAGATAAATTTTGTTATGCTTTTGGCATCATCTACAGTGTTTTTGACTCAATCTAATTTGCCAATATCCTCAAGCATGAGGTCTATGCAATGTGCAGCACATGGGGTCCAAAATATGGTTATGTTTTTCCTCTAGCAGTTTACCAGCAAGAACATAGTTAGAGGCATTATCTGTGATGACTTGAACAACATTAGCCACCCCCACCTCCGCAACAATCTCATCCAATAGTTGAAACAACAATTGTCCATCTTTCACCCTATCAGATGCATCTACTGATTTTAGAAACATGGTTCCCTATGGGCAAAAGATAAGAAATTTTATGATGGTATGGTTCCTTTGATCAGTCCATCCATCTGACATGATGGTACAACCTGTTCTTTCCCATGAGTCTTTGAAATCTTTCAAATACTCATTAATGGAGGAAATTTCCTTCTGCAAATGATACCCCCTTATCTCATGCATAGTAGGGCCTTTGAAGCCTTTTCCAGCAGCAAATATGGCATCAAACATAGGCTCATAATATGGTTAACGGGAAGCATTGAAGGGGATATCGGCATCATACCACCATCTACATATGTAATCACAAGCGGTCTCCCTCATTTCTTTCTTCCAATGGTCATCTAAAGTGGGTTGCAAAGTTCTACTAGCTTCAGGACCATGTGCATCTGATGGAGAGGAGGGTGTGATAGTGAAATAACTTTTGATATTCATATCACCCTTCTTTTTCATTTTACCCTTACCCTTTTCTTGAATAGACTCCAAAGAGGGAGGAACATATCGGAAGAGGTTGGATGCATCAGTACGAGGGAGAGAAGAGGAACCCTCAAAATCAAAATAGGTGTTGGTAGCCATCATTTTTTGTATACTCCTCTTCCTCCCAATTTTAGCCTCTATTTCTTTTTGCCTAGTCTCTTCTGCTTTAAACTTCTCAAAGCTATTTAACAACTCCTTCCTAATCTCCCCAATTTTTGGTGATTCACATGGAGTAATTTGGCCTCTAATCCCTGCCAAGTGTTGTTTTGGCATATTAATGCCTCCAGGACCATCCTTAATTTTTCTATGGAAAAATTTGCAATGCATTTGACTATCAACCATTTCAACATATGCCCAAGCAGCATCTTTCACTCTAGGTGCCATTTTTTGACTTGGAAATGAAAGGAAAAAAAATCTGAAAACGAAAACAAAAAAAAATTAGCATTGCTTCAATGTTCATTTCTTTCACAAAAGACACTCTATTCAATTTCCAGATTTGCACAAATAAATTAGCAAAAACAGATTTTTAGAGGTGAAAAAAAATACCTCTAGGCACAAACTGCCTCCTCAAAGTTTTGCTCCAACAAACCAAATCCTCAATGCTGCTCCAATGGTTGCCCAAGAAGCTCCTCACTCCTGCTACAATGCTTGCCCAAGACTCCTCACTGCTGCTTCAAAAACAAACTCCACAACTCTTCACAAAGTCCTCACTAGTTCTCACTCAAATGCAATGATATGGTTGTGAGGAAATGAGAAGGGTTGGGTAGGTTTTATAGGGTTTGGGAGAGGGAAATGGACCCCAAAGAACCCAAAGGCACATTAGAATGGGCTTTGGGGTCCCCAAAAACCCAAGCTGGACAAGAAAAATCTTCTTTATAACCGCTCTTACCAAGCCGGCCGAGTTGGCTCAGACTCGGTCGAGCAGGCCGGGTTGTTACCGAGCCAGCCGAGTCATTATCCAACTCGGCGTCGGCAACAACCCAGCTGACTGAACCGAGTCACCCACGTGTCGACCCAATCAGCCTTCAACTCGGATTGACTCTGCAGTTTCGGAGTCAATTCAGCCGGGTCTTAAAATAGTGCTTAATATTCATCTATGGATTGCATTGATTGGAAGCTCCTGTAGTGTGGTCATGACACCCCACCTTTGATGAAGAATTTGGATCGGAAAATCAATGCTTTTGCTCTTGAGACCATCATCAATTGATAATGGTCATCATGTTGATTCCAATGATAGGTGACACACCACATAACTCCTCTCAGTTGAGGAGATATGCTTTGTCAAATTGGAGCCCCAATTATGTGGTCGAGGTGCCCAAAATAAGTGCTAAAAGCACTAGGTTGATTGGTCAATTTTTTTGGAGAATCTTGAAAATTTGTATTGGTTTTTGAGCTATCCATATCAACCTTTTGAACAAGGATTGCTCTAGCCCAAATCGTCTTCGAAAAATCGATTAAGTCGGCCTCCTTAAAAGAATTTTATTTGTTCTCAGGTTGGCTCTATATTTGAAAATTCAAATTTGTATTTTCGGTCAAGTTGGTTCATGATAAGTTTATATTTTTGTTACGTCAGCTTTATGTTTCTAAGGGCTAGTCAACCCCTCTAGAAGCCCTGGCTATCACTATATATATGAGCTCGGATTTCTCCATAAAATGCATCAATCTATCATGCATTTCTTCTGATTTTTCTGAGGCCAAGTGTAGTCACGTTGATATGGAAAAGGCCAAATTTTTTAGGAGGTTTTGGTGCATATTGTCTCATCTTCTATGGTGAAATTTGTTGAACATTCTGAGGTAGAGATTCATTTCTGAGACAAATTTCGCATATATTCATCATAGATTCATGCAACATGGTTGGTGCCCAAAATTTGGATCATTCCCAAGGCTCTGCCTGAGATTATTCGGCCCTCTGTGATGAATCTATGGACAAACTCAGAGGCTCTTCTATGGTATTTTTTCAGCACATAAGGAGGCTTATCTTTGGGCCCTTGAGGCCAAAGTTTTAGACTATTTAAGGTCCCCTTCTGTGGCATCTTCGACCCTGTCGGAGGTTTGACTTTGGCCCCCCTCTTGATATAGATACAAGATTCTTCTTTAATCTCGGTATGTACATAATATGATGTAGATGTATGATTTCATCATCATCCAAATGAAAAGAAACAAAACCAAAACCCTTCACAAGATAAGTAGAATTTCCCCCAAGAATAATCTTCAAATTAGTCTCTATTAATTTTAGGTATGTTCTATGCTTAGAGCAATTTACTTCAGCTTTTTCCATTTAGGCTCAATATCAATTCCAGATTAGCAATCACATTAGCATGATAGTAAAGTGCAGATAGAACATAAACATAAACATCAGAAAACAAGCCAACAGAAGAGGACACAAGATGTGGCACCAGCCAAGAACAAACCCCAATGTGGGGAAACCCTTGATCAAATCTTCTTATATTCTTCAATAGTTCAGTAGAGAGAAAGATAGTACATATACATCAGAAGTCAACACTTTGACTTGTCAAGATCAGACATCAGAGATCTTCACCATGAAGATGACACAATGAGGTTGCAGATTTGATGACAAGGACTGCAATTCTAAACTCAGGTGAAGGCAAACATTCTTCAAGGTGATTCCAACACCATGCTGCATCCAACACCATGTTGCATCCAACCATGATGCATCCAATCATGCTGCATCCAACCATGCTGCATCCAAATATGTTGCATCCATCATCATGCTGCATCCAATCATGTTGCATCCATCATCATGCTGCATTGCATCCAATCATGTTGCATCCATCGTCATGCTGCATCCAACCATGTTGCATCCAATCATGTTGCATCCATCGTCATGCTGCATCCAACCATGTTGCATCCAATCATGTTGCATCCATCATCATGCTGCATCCAATCATGCTACATCCATCATCATGCTACATCCAACCATGCTCCATCCAATCATGCTGCATCTTCCAGAATGTTGTCCTCCTATTGCAGTACTAGAAGTCACTGTTTCATCAACTCATCAACTCATCTTTAACTCAGACAACAATGTAGGCCTTCTACGACTACAATGTATCAAGGTGGGACACCACCTCTGCCATGCTGTCAAGACTGATACAATAACCTTAGCTGCTGGCTATGGCCTACGGCCTAGACCAGCAGCAAGTTAAGCAATAATCAAAAATGTCAATGAAGCAGTATTTACAAGGACTTGACTTTGCTGTCAGCACTGTGATTTACCAACCATGTAAACAATCCTAGGAACAACCTTCTAACACAGTGTTGTCATCATACTTCTTTTACGACGCTACCACAAATTCCACGTTGTCCTTTCAAGCCTTGATATATTGATAAGGCTTCTTCTTATCTGCAGATAGTAGCCTTTCTGTTTGAATGCAACTAGGGCAGATTGTCTGAGCGAATTAGGTCACCTTCTAGTATGTGATTAGGGCCTCTTTTAGGCCTCCTCACTGCGGCTTAGGGCACCCTCAAATGCTACGTATAGAAGCCTCCCCTTTGCCGTATGTGAGTGCCTTTTCTTGTTGCATATAAAACCTCTTTGATTGCGGCCAAATCTCCTCAGACAGTGTATAGTTTAGGTGACTTTCAGACCTGCGACAAGGGCTCTTTTAGAGCTTCCCTTGACAGTGGATGGAAGGTCCCATAGACTGCAGATTAAGACATCTCCTTGCTGCATAGACATGTCTCCTCTTGCTGCATATAAAAACTCCCTTTTACAGTGGCTAGGTGTTGATTTGGGGTAGCATCAGATGTGCTCTGGCCACGAAAATTGGTGGAGAGGCTAAGGCACATGAAATCTCCAATACCCATAAAGGGTTTGGGCATATTCTAAACAGTTTGGAAGATATTAAAATAATTAATATTTTTAATGGAGTCCCTAAGTATAAACTTAGGGAAAATAAAATATTAATGTGAATTAATATAAAATTGTGTTATAAGGGTCCAAAAGTCATGGATCAAGCCAGATCTAATCTTAGTCGTTCATTAGGGACTTAATCTCGGCTGTTGATTTGTCAGCGATAAAAGTATAAGAGGAGGCTTGAGGGTCACTTGGAGAACACACTAAGGGAGACCAGTTAGTTCAATTTCTGGAGCGGGGTTAGCTGAGAAATTGAACCAGTGGTCTGGTGAGCAATCAAGAGGCAGCAAGTACAGAGCAGAGAAGCGGGATCAGCCACTGGAGATCAGCGCTAAGGCAAGAGAGGCAGACGCGGAGGCAGTAGAAGACTGTGCAGTCACTAGCTGGGCCTGCGTGGGTGACGCAGAGAGGCCGAGGGCTGAAGCAGTGAAGCAGGGGGTGACGCAGAGAGGCCCAGGGCTGACACAGTCAAGCAGGGGCTGACGCAAAGGGTTTGAGAGCCACGCAGAGGTCAGTCGGGATGACGCTGGGATTGGGAGAAGTGCTGGAGAATTATTTCTCTCTGTGTGTAAGCCAGTTTGGCACCCTATTGTACTGAAGAATTGTTGAATAATAAAATCCTCCCTTGCTGCACCAGTTTTCCCACATTGGGTTTTTCTGGGGACTATTGTCCAAAATTTCTGTGTCAATGTGTTAATACTTGTGCATATGTTTGTTTCTGTATTACGGTGTGATATCTGCAGCAGTATTTATTTTAATGTTTATTGATGTAATTTCATAAATAGCTTATTGCGGAATAAGTAGGAAAAATAAATCAATTGTTGCAGTGATAGAATTTTCACATGGTATCAGAGGGAGTAATCAGAGACAGAAAGGGGAAATCAGTTATGCGTTGAGACCACGATGCAAAGGCATCCACGTCAGGGGACTCACACAGATTTTCAGAAGATTTCACAAGAGAAAGAGATTTCAATTTCTCTATGTTGGCTTCCAAGCTGGAAGAAGAAGTGGTGTGTATGACTAGTGCTGCATCATCAAAAGTATGGTATATAGACAATGGAGCTTCGTGGCATATGATGGGAATCAGGGAGTGTTTCTCAGAATATCAAGAAGAGAAGATGAACTTTCAGATCACCATGGGGAACAAGGCAAAGTGTACTCCAATAGGGAAGGGTACCATAGTTTTTCAAACAGAATCGGGAGAACGGTTCCGTGCTACAAATGTGTTGCATGTACCAAGATTGGAGATGAACTTACTTTCTGTGTCGCAACTACAAGGCAAGGGCTATGATGTCTACTTCATCAAGGAGAAGGTAACGTCAAAACCCGAGCTGAAAAAAGAAAGTGTAGGTCGGGATCAAAAGTAATCAGTTGTATAGATTGCAACTAGAATCACCAATGGCACTAATAGGCAGTCATGGAAACAAGGACTTGAACGAACTATGGCACAAAAGAATGGGTCACTTGCACCATGGAGCTCTGAGAATTCTCAGGAGCATTGTAACAGGAGCTCCAGATCTGAGTACGGAACGAGATGATGTATGCAGGGGATATGCTCTAAGAAAGTATGCCAAGGCAACATTTCTCAGGAGCAAACACAAGGCCAAGAGTGTACTAGGATTGATACACTCTGATATCTGTGGACCTATGTCTGTCAAAGCTTTCAGTGGTGCCAAGTATTTCCTTACCTTCATTGATGAGCACTCAAGGAAAACTTGGATTTATTTTCTGAAAACCAAGGATGAGGTTTTTTGTTGATTCAAGGGGTTCAAGGCTTTGGTGGAGAATCTGACTGGGAAGAAAAGAAAAGTTTTGCACTCAGATAACGGTGGAGAATATGTCAATAAGGACTTCACTGATTTTTGCGCTAAGGAGGGCATCAGAAGAGAGTGGACAGCGGCATATAATCCGAAGCAGAATGGGGTAGCAAAAAGAATGAATGGGACTATTGTAGAAGCAGCTAGGGCCATGATGTATGATCAGGTATGCCAAAATTCCTGTGGGCAGAAGCATGCAACACAACAGTCTATGTTCAAAACAGGACTCCTCATCGAACAATGGGCAAGATTACTCCAGAGAAGGTCTTCATAGGAAGACACCTGAAGTCAGTCATTTCAACATATTTGGGAGTCTAGCATATTGCCACATACCCGAAGAAAAGAGGAAGAAGCTGGATCAGACTACGGAAAAGGGATATCTGGTAGGATATAGCGAGAACGCTAAGGCATACAAAATCTATCTTCCAGGGAGCAAGAAGGTAGTAGTATGACAAGATGTAAAGTTCATGGAGGACAGGGCTTCCAGAAGATCTCGCAAGATGCCTTCCAAGGAGCAGTCGAAAGAGGAGCCATTGGTTAAAGCTCTTCAACCAACGGAAGTAAAGAATTCTTCCTCAGGACAGGAAGATTCTCAGGATGAGGAGGAGGAGCAAACAGAAGCATCTGCTGGCAGAGGAAGAACTAGCAGGGAACTCTGCCAGATTCTGCGAGATGCAGAGGACTTCATCGGTGTGCCAAGAAACAATAAGAGGGAGAGAAAACAACCAGATAGATATCAGGCATTAGTAGCTCAGGGTGGAGAGCCTGTCAGTTTCATGGAGGCAGCTCAACATCAGGTTTGGCTAGATGCGATGGTAGAGGAATACAACTCCATAATGGTAAACGATGTCTGGGAGGTGGTGCCAAGACCTCAAGACAGATCAGTGGTAGGTTCAAGATGGATCTACAAGATCAAATATGCTGCAGACGACAGTGTTGAGAAATACAAGGCCAGGTTTGTGGCTAAGGGGTATGCTAAAAAAAAAGGATTGGCTATGAGGAGACCTTTGCCCTGGTAGCTAGGTATACATCTATTAGGACCATGATATCTCTTGCAACCCAAATGGGATGGGAGATCCATCAGATGGATGTCAAAACGGCATTCCTGAACGGGGTAATAAAAGAGGAGGTATACATTGAACAACCAGAGGGGTTTGAGACTCATGAGGAGAAGTTTCATGTATATAGATTGAAGAAATCCTTATATGGGCTAAAACAGGCACCGAGAGCATTGTATGGTCGAATAGATGGCTACTTGCAGAAGATGGGGTTTGTCAAGAGTGACTCGGATCCGAATCTCTACTATCTGGTTGTAGAGAACGAGCCGCTAATCTTAGTATTATATGTGGATGATCTCTTTCTGACAGGATCATCCAAGCTCATTGGGGACTGCAAGAAGAATCTAGTCACATAATTCGATATGAAGGATTTGGGACGAATGCACTACTTCCTAGGGTTGGAAGTTTGGCAGCAGAAGGGAGAAATCTTCCTTGGGCAAGGGAGGTATGCTAGAGAAATCCTGAGAAGATTCGGGATGGAGGGTTGTAGACCTATGCTACCCCAATGATCACCAATTGGAAGAAGATTGATGCATCAGAAGACAAGGATGTCGATCCCACCCTATACAGGTAGCTCATAGGGTCCTTGATGTATTTGGTCAATACCAGGTGAGACATTTGCTATGCTGTCAACACCCTTAGTCGGTTCATGGTGGAATCGAACAGGGCGCACTGGGAAGTAGCCAAACATGTTCTTAGGTATTTACAGGGAACAGTCGATTATGGACTTTTCTACACTAGGAGTAAGGATATCAAATTGAGTGGATTTACTGATGCAGATTGGGCAGGAAGTTCAGTGGATCGGAAAATTACCTCTGGGTGCTGTTTCAACATTGCATCAGGAATGACCTCCTGGTGCAGTAGGAAACAGAAATCCGTGGCTCTAAGCTCATCTGAGGTAGAATTTATGGCGGAAAGCACAGCTTCGTGTGAGGCCATATGGCTTAGAAAACTACTTGTGAAGCTATTCAGAAGGAATATGGAGGCGACCAAGATCATGTGCAATAATCAGAGTTGCATCAAGCTCTATGAGAATCCAATGTTTCATGATAGGTCGAAGCATATTGATATCCGGTGTCACTTTGTCAGAGACAGTGTCCATCGAGGAGTTGTACAGTTGAGCTGCACTCCTTCAGGAGAACTGGTGGCGGACATCCTCACTAAGGCCCTTGGAAAGACAAAGTTTGACTACTTTAGGGAAAAGATGGGGATGGTAAAGAACCTGTTTCAGTAGCAGAAATGGGAGTGATAAAAACAAGGATGCAGAGGGATTTGCAGTGCAGATGCAGTGTTGGGAGAAAGGACCAGCAACAGCATGGATGCAGAGGGAGTTGTTGTACAGATGCAGCAGTGGCAGTAGCAGAGCCATGGGCAATAGTACAAGATGCAGTAGTGCAGAGGATGTTGGGCAGGGAGGCTTAGCATCCGCACAGGGATTGTTGCCAGATGATCAAGGTGATACTCAATGAGGAGTATTATAAGAGCACAATCCTCGCTAAGAGGGAGTCTTTATTTGGGGTAGCATCGGATGTGCTCTAGCCACGAAAATTGGTGAAGAGGCTAAGGCACATGAGATCTCCAATACCCAGAAAGGTTTTGCGCAGATTCTAAACAGTTTGGGAGATATTAAAATAATTAATATTTTTAATGGAGTCCCGAAGTATAAACTTAGGGAAAATAAATTATTAATGTGAATTAATATAAAACTGTGTTAGAAGGGTCCAAAAGTCATTGATCAAGCCAAATCTAATCTTAGCCATTGATTAGGGACTTAATCTCGGTCGTTGATTTGTCAATGAGAAAAGTATAAGAGGAGGCTTAAGGGTCACTTGGAGAACACACTGAGAGAGACCAGTCAGTTCAATTTCTATAGCAGGGTTAGCTGAGAAATTGAACCAATTATCTGGTGAGCAGTTAGGAGGCAGCAAGCACTGAGCAAAGAGGCGGGATCAACCACTGGAGATCAACGCTGAAGCAGGAGAAGAAGATGCAGGGCTTTTCAGGTAGACACAGAGGTAGTAGAAGACTGCGCAGTCACTAGTTGGGCTTGCGTGGGTGACGTAGAGAGGCCCAAGGCTGACGCAAAGGGTTTGAGAGCCACGCAAAAGTTAGCCGAGATGACGCTGGGATTGGGAGAAGTGCTAGAGAATTATTTCTCTCTATGTGTAAGCCAGTTTGGCACCCTGTTGTACTGAAGAATTGCTGAATAATAAAATCCTCCCTTGCTACACCGGTTTTCCCACATTAGGTTTTTCCGGGGACTGTTGTCCAAAATCTCTGTGTCAATATGTTAATACTTGTGCATATGTTTGTTTCTGTATTACAGTGTGATATCTGTAACAGTATTTATTTTAATGTTTATTGATGTAATTTCATAAATAACTTATTGTGGAATAAGTAGGAAAAATAAATGAGTTTCTGTAGTGATAGAATTTTCACACTAGGTATCTTCTTCCTCTGTGGCTAGGAGTCTCCTTTAGAACAACGTATAGGGCATCTCTACTAGACCAACGTTTAGGCCTTTCCTTGTTACGATATGGAAGCCTCCTTTACTGCGTTAAAGCCTCTCCTTCATGACAGCATTAGGGTATTTTTCTATGACTGCGTTAAGGGCTAGGGCTATAGCCTTTACTTCCATGGCTGTGATTTGATCTTCATTAGGGCAGCGTATTAGACTAGGGCACTTCCTCTAGATCTCTCTTTCATCAAAACCCAAAACATAATGACGAGAGAGATCACAAGAGTGTGAGTGTGTCCAAATGACTTGAAGACTTCTATTTATAATAAAACGTGGACGCCAAGTGGGGATAATCAAGTTGTTGGCCGACCTTGACGAATTGTCACGTAACACAAATAAATTCATATCTTCATGAATACATGTCAAAATCGGATAATCTTTAGATCAATCCTACACCTCTCAACGAGAGTAATCCAAGAAATATATCAGCTGGCATGAATAAGATGACCCACATGGAGTTTGGCCCTAGTTGCCAATTTTAACACTTCCTCTCAACTAGGGAGAACTCCATCTGCTAATCCATCTGCAAGTCCGTACCATCTCTGCGATCATTGCCCTGCACTGCTCTGCTGAACTATGAAGAAGAAGAAGTGATCGAGAATGTATCATACCATCCTCTACTGACACGAAGTCAGTCCCATATAAAAGAGAGTGTCTCATACCACTCTCACTGACTCGAAGTCAGTTCCAATAAAGAGAGTGTGTCATACCACTCTTACTGATCCGAAGTCAGTTCCAATAAAGAGAGAATGTATCATACGACTCTTACTGATCCGAAATCAGTTCTAAATAAAGAGAGTGTGTCATACCACTCTTACTGACCCAAAGTCAATTCCAATTGATCCTAGATCAATATCATCCTAGCATAGGGAGTATGGTAGTAACATGATGCATCCATCGGTACTACTATGGTCCCTATCCTCATTTCCCTACTCATTGGCCAGATGAGAGGTACTTTCCATGAGTCCCAAACTGCATGGGTAGGATGTCCCAGTAGGAGAAGGATGAACCACTCACCCTGTACACAACAAATCACTAGGGGAAGGCTGAACCATTCACCCTATGACTATGCCTCAACAGGGGAAGCATGAACCATTCATCCTGCCTACATAGAAAACCACTAAGGGAAGGCTGAACCACTCACCCTATGGTTGCTCATCTCTCCAAGAAGTACCCCCAAGCCCCCAGAGCTCCCAGAGCTCAATGCCACTATAAATCAAAAATCTCCACAAGCTCAAGTAGATCAGCCTGTGTATATATATATATGTGTGTGTGTGTGTGTGTGTGTGTGTGTGTTGAAGTCATTGTTCTTATTTCACTGAGATTTGTGAAAATTTGGTGACCCCAAATACCTACTACAACAACTGATTAAATTTCTCCTACTTGAATCAAGTTATTTACATTGTTACACAGTAAACATCGAATACTACGGAAACAAAACGTTGCACAGGAAAGAAATAGACACACACACGTACACCGTTATTTTTGGACAAACTTCCATGGAAAAGCCCAATACGGGAAAACTAGTGCAGCAACTAATTGTTTTATTATTAAGCAGTAATTTTCTGAGTACAAATCATTGGATGCCCAAACTGGTTATCTGATACAGAGAATAAACAAGCAAGGAGGTAGTGAGAAAATATCTCACACTGTCACTGGAGATCCGACACTGATCCGGGCTCTGGATGAGTTGCCCTACACTATCTCTGCGCAGTCTTTGCGTGGGCTCACGCAATCACTGCGTCATAGCTCAAGGGACTGCGTCACCTCCTCCTTCTGACCTTTTTCCAACTAGAAACTCGACTCTCTAGCCCTCCGGACTCACACCCCGGCTTTTGGCACTGGATCTCGACTGCTCCTCAGCAAAATTGTGGACTCCCCCTGAAGCACTACGCTACCTCTGTGTGACACTACGCTGCCTCCTTGGACCTCTCAATGCCTTCTCTGCCTTGCACTCACCGAGACTGGAAAAATCCCCTCCAGACTACTATCCCTGCCCCTCACTACAAGAAAATTACTCGATCTCTCTCCGGCAACTCAGCGCTGCTTCTTTTGAGAATTTGATCTCTAGATCTCAATATCTCAGTGTGTTCTCCAAGTGCCCATCAAACTCCTCCTTATAATCTCTCATTGGAGCACCAACGGCCAAGATTAAAACATAATCAAAGGCTAATATTAACTGGGAGTTGATCCTCGTCTTTATCTAGAAGATTCACACCAGATTTAATTAATACCCTTTAATTAATCACATTTCCTAAGTTTAGACTTAGGAATTCATTAAAAATGATTAATTATTTTAATTAAACCATCTCTAGGTGGAATTTTCCCAAACGATTTATGGGTTTTGGAGAATACATGTATTCTAGCCTATCTACAAAGTTTCGTGGTTAGAACACATCTGATGCTACAAAAATAACCAAGACGCATACTATCTCCACAGGTCAGCAAATACTCTTTTCACTGTAGGAGGCTGAGAGCAAGGTGATGAGCTTTTTCTTGTGAAATGATAAGCCTTATTTCATAGATCTGAGATGGCGTAATTCCATTGAAATGTTTTGAAGTGCTTGGGTTAGATTTAGCACAGAATTGTCATGTAATTCACTTCAGACAAATCTTTTAATAGATTCGCACATCAGATGAGGAACAAAATACTCTTCTTAAGGAGGGTAGAATGACTTCTTCATGATAGTGTCTCAACCAAGTGTTGACTGCTTCACACCTCTATACTCAATACTTTCAGAGCCCCGCAATGTTTCAAGCATGCTTTCATATTGTTTAAAGATCTGAAGTCATACCAATCCAACAACTCGCTGCCTGCTCCGTTGTTGTGCTTTTCTGTTGAATATGATGACAAGGCTCAGAACATTTCCAGAATAGACTCCAATTATTAGACTAAGGAAATCACCCTTACCAAGCACTACAAAGACTGATCTGTGGTCCAGGAGACTTCTTCAATTACTGTTTTCTACTCAGATTAGGGCTCGATATTCCCGTCATTTCGAAAACCAGAACTCACTCAGAAATTTGCCACAGGGCCCCACAATCTAGGGCACAGATTTTCATTAGATGGAGATGTCATGTATTACAGTTACATCATTGCTATGACTGCTCAAACATTACTGAACACTGTCCAAACATTGTATTTACAATGACTAGAATCTTTGTCCAATCTTCATTATCACAAGAACTGAAGATTAGGACACATGAACCTTTGACATAAGGTTGCATAAACAATGCTATATCCCTAGCAAAAATACCCAAAGTTCTGAATATACCTTTTGGGTCACAGTTCTGTGTCTCTTTTCTGATGAATCTCGGCAGCATAGGTAACACTTTTTAGGTCACTATTCTGTGTTTCTTTTCTGAGGAATCTTGACCCTGGTTAGGGTATTGGAACTGCCTCATTTCCTGTGTTATCCTTTTGGAAATACATGGCCTTACTCCAGCTATATGCTTGGTGTTTTGGCCCTCCAAAACAAGTACTGCAACTCTTCAAACAAGGTACCACAGTGGCTCGGCCCTATCTCTAAAGTCACAAAAGATTTCGACCTGTAAAACAGAATATCCTTCCACAAACAAATGCACAAAGATGTCTCTAAATTCGGCCAGAAATAAGAGAATTAGACTTCCAAAATGAGCACAGAACTGCTGATATGAACTCCTTGATTAGATTTTCAATCTACTCATCGTGACTATGCCCAGAATTTGATTTAATGCCACAAGGAGCTCGGCCTGGGTATGCCTCTGACTTTTGATGTGACGAAGCCTTGATTTCATGGAGACTTGTCAACAAGCTTCTTAGTGATTGCATTCTCTCTTACTTGGGCTTGTCCTCACTTGGGTTCTGATACTGTTCATTTTAAGACATGTTCTTTGTTTAGGAGAGTTACTTCAATGATCCATATTAACCCATTTACCAATCCATTTTATTTCCATTAACAATCACATAACTCATTATCATATAGACAGTAACTTAAGAGAGAACATAAATGATAGAAGAAGACAAGTCAAGACAAAAGAACACAAGTATATGGCTCAAGCCAGGGTAAAACCCCAAAATGGAGAAAACCCTTCATCAATTTTTCTTATCATTAATATCAAATGTTGAAATGTTCTGCATTCAGCAGGGAGAGTACAATAATTCAAAGTCAAACTGACTTGCCAATTTGAAGATCTAATATTACTGCCCTTAGACAAGGAGATGGCTCAGTCAAAGCTGCAATTCTGGCACCCTTTTCATGCTCCAAGGACTGGTGTCTTCTTCTCCGCAATTCTGGTCACTGGTTAGGGCACAAACAGTCTGCTACAATACCCTATTCACACCCATCAGACCACCTATTGACTGCGGCTTCCCTTCAAACAGTCCCTCCAACTACTCGCTGCCCTTTAACCTTCTTATAGGCTTCAAAAACAAACCACACAGCCTCTTGATCAGGCATAACAGACTGCGGCCTCCTAGCTGTAGTTTCTTGGCCTCCAGAACAGAGTACTCAAGGCCTGCAGCCTGGCTGAAGGTGACCCAAACAAGTGGTGCCTGCTTCTAGGAGAGATTCACCACAAGGATCATGCCCAAAACACCATTAGATCAACCCTTGTGCAAAGTGGCAGCCTCTGCTCCAAACTCAGACCTGTAAGGGACAAGAAAACACTCCAATAACACAGAAAATGCCCATGCCTTGTCTTCCTCTCTTCTGCGGCTGCCTCAGAAATGAAATAATGAATCACTTGGATGATCTAATGAGGTTGGAGGACACCTCTATTTAAATAAAATGGAGATCAGAAATGAAAGAATGAATCACTTGGATGATCTAATGAGGTTGGAGGACACCTCTATTTAAATAAAATGGAGAGGGGTTCACCTTAACTAATTAACCCCAAGCTAACCTTGATAAATTACACATGTGTGGGCTTGCTTTCAAAATATACTTTTCTTTATCCAAATTTAGTATTCGATTTTGGTCCTCTCGAAAAGAGGAACTCAATGCCACAATTATCTTCCTTAAAGGAGCTTCCCAAAGTGGAATTACATGCCAATTTTAACAGATAACATCATTAAATTCTTCAATATGCAAGTTCTAACTTCAATAAACCTAAAGATTGAACTACATTCATGTTCAAAACAGAATGCTGCAAATTTCTGTTGCAGCATTCGCTGCAGTTACCTACAAACCTCCAATTACTGGTTATACTTTACTCTTTTTTTCTGCTTTAGGAAGACTCACTCCGCATGAGATGTTTGTTCGTCTATAATCTTTAGTTAGTGTCGGTGAAGACATTTCAAAGAAAAGATTTGCTAATCTGGGAATAAATAACTTTCTGTAGTCTTTTCTAAATTGTAAGTAATGTGATAATGTCTTTGCTGTGTGTTTGTACATTTCAGGAGGTGGTGTCCTGGCTTATACACTCCTTGGGGTCGACTATAATGAGCTTACTGGAGATTGTGCATTTCTTATTCTGGATCCTCATTATACAGGAACGGATGACTTAAAGAGCATACAAGCTGGTGGATGGTGTGGATGGAAGAAAGCTGTCAGTGCTAAAGGAAAAGAATTTTTCTTACGGGACAAGTTCTATAACCTCTTGCTTCCACAGCGACCAAATATGGTTTGAGAATGTAAAATGCATCTATTCTCTCCAGGGGATCTTTGATGATGAAATGCTCTTCGTGATTACATCAACAGTCACCTCACCAAAATATGCATTATAACCATATCCTTTCTACAATTAGGGTTTCTTCGAACATCTGCAAGTGAGTTTTTTCACAATGCCTGGCTCAGAGAATGAAGTATTTGTGGTGTTTCTTTCGTTTCAGGCTAACACGATAAATAATTTATTGATCCATGGCAATTACTGTGGTTGGTAAATTAATTTTGAATTGGCCGTCAATACTTATTTCAGTGGGAAAAATAAAGCATCGCAAGCAACAATGTGTCGATTTTGCTGTACCTAAAATGTTTATTTGATCACGAGTTAAAACTTCAAAGGAAACCCATTCGAGTGTATAACAAATATTTGCAGTTTTTTAATTATTCTTATATTTTGGGATTAGAATTGTTCCGGGGAAGATACATGCAGCCCTCTTGGGTCCAGACTGGTTACTGCATTTGCAACCCCTACGGCTATTACCGAGAACTCTCTGAAGGGCCTTTTTATTTTAACCGGCTCTAATATGCTGTAGGTAAATGAATAATGTATTCTTGATTCATCTATATGATGGTGTTTTCCGTATTTTGGATTGTGGATTTCAAAATCTGAACTGAATGCTTATTACTAGTGCATAAATATGGATAACGGAGATTTTAATAATAATAATTGGTATATATCTGTAGACCAAAAGCCAAACAGAAGAATAATATCTTTGACAATTTAGTAGACAGGTGGCCTTTGAACATAAAAATACGATAGGGTGGTGACTGGTGGTAACGCAGTTGTCTATAATGAGACTTTTTGGAAGTTTTTCCCATGGGTTTTTCCGGTCAAAATCCGACAGCAATTTATTCGAGTTGCAAGTTTGATAGTTAGTTTCTGCACAATCAAAGCCTCCCAGGGGTTTTTCAGGGCGCTGAATCCAAATATGCAGTTAAAAAACCATTTTAACTGCAACAAATCAAGATTTTACCTCAATTTCTTCGCCGGATTCCGTCACCGGAATCTCCAAAAAGTCGCATTATAGACAACTCCGGTGGTAACTATACCTTTTCTTCTCTTAATTTTAGGATTTACATTGTTTAATTATAATAGATAAGTCATCCTCTCTTGAGATGCTTCATCTTCCAAGTACGGAGAAAATGTTAAAGAACAATATCTTTGACAATTTAGTAGACAGGTGACTCTTGAACTTACATATAAAAATATGAAATGGTGGTACTTTGGAGGCACTATACCTTTACTGTCTTAATGTAAATCAAGGTGGCGACTTTGGAGGTACTATACCTTTACTGTCTTAATTTAGGATATACATTGTTTACTTATGTTTACTTATACTAGGTACATTACAAATAATCCCTTCCTGAGATTCTTCATCCTCAAAGCATGGAGAAAGTTTTGACAGCCGGTTGTAAGAACGGATGATATATCTTGCCACATATGTCCTCCTACTTTTGTGTTGTATTTTCGTTGGCCATTAAGCAAAATGTGTTGGCAAGGTTTTGGAAAACTGCTGCAAAACCTATCAGGACTATTTGCTCTACTTTGAAGAATATCCTCTCCAACGATTTCCTCCATTTAATGCGATGTAAATTGCTAAGATGCTAGGGATATCATTGCTTGCAATTTGTAAGGTTCACCCCATTTGAAGATTACGAACAAGTTTTCCTTGTCCACATTGGAGGCATTCCAGATTCTTTGCCATGAAACGGTTATAACCATAGCAATGACTTCATTTAACATAACATAAAATAGGGATGTTAGCTTGAAGACCCACATAGTTAATTCTACTTTAGGGAATTTTATTATATAAATTTTAAATGCTCTATTTCCCATTCTCAACTGAAATTCTTAACTTAAGCATATGAATACATTAGATTGTTTCACCTTTTGGACATCGAGGATTCTTTATTACTTGAATTTATGAGAACTGTGAATTTTTGGCTTTTTGCTATGCCATAAATCTTCAGAGGATCAAGGAGTGAAAAATTTCTTAGTTTTTCTTTACGTTCATCTTGTAGGCACTGTTGAAAAGTGTAACTAGGTCCGGTCTTCATAATGCCATGTAATTATGATTTTATGTAATGAGATGTAAAGAAGAAAAATAAATTTATTTTATTACTTGCTTCATTGGTTTCATGAGCAAAAGATTTTATTTTTGAGTCAAGACTCCCATTGAGAGTCTTTAGGAATTATTTGTCATCTAGTCATAAAATGATAACGTCATTGTCATGTAATGAATTCATGTTACACTCTGTAAAAGGTCAATCTTGTCTATGTAAAGTATCCTCCAAGACCTTGTCACTTATCCTCTTCAAGTCGGCCTACAACGATGGAAGAACATGCTAGAAGAAGTCGACCTAACTACTTATGATTATGTCAACCTAAAGGACACGAGATGAAGTGTATATATAGCCACACTCGACCTCACTTAGAGGCAAGAAACTCGTCAAGCATTCAGTGAAGAAGTGCGAAGAAGTGATAAGGAGAGTTTCTTATGGGCAAGGAAAGGAGGATTCTTTTGAGTCAACGAAGGAGAGATTCTTCTAGGTCAGCAAAGTAAAGTTTCTTCTGGGCTAGTGAAGGAAGGATTCTTCTGGGGCAGCGAAGAAAGGATTCTTCTGGGGTACTTGTTCTGGGTAACTGAGATAGAGATCTAGAGACTGAGATTCTCTAGAGGAAGCCAGCAAGATCATGGAGACCGAGTTTCTCTATAGGAAGTCGAGAAGAAGCCAGTGTAAAGGATAAAGATTGAGTTTCTCTAGGAGCCGAGGAGAGTAGTTCAAGATCAAGAAGAAATTCAAAAGAGGAAAGAGGCAGAGCATCAAGGTTAGTGACAAGGTTCTTGTGAGGATACTAGTGTCAAGGGTCTTTGTCATGGTCTTGGTACTCACCAATGTCAGATCTAGAAGAATAATTTTGATCAGGTTTTCCTCTCAAGAGGTGAGAGGTTTTGGCCCTGACCAACAAGCCTACAGACTATGTCACTTGTCCTTTATTGTGCATATTGGTAATTTTCTTGATGAAAAGAACACAATAATAACATAACGAAAAAAAGACTATAAGCTGAGAAGTAAAAGTATATCACAAGCAATTATCAAGCAAAGAAATATTTTAACTATTCATGACCTAGATTTCTCAACACGGTATCAGAGCTAAGGTGTTGAAGTCAAGAAGGGGAATTCAAGCAAGTACACACACGAGAATCGAGCTTCAAAGAAGGATCAAAGTAAGTCAAAGAACACCAAGCAAGAAATCAAAATCTACCAAAACCCTAGATCGAAGAAATATACTCTAGAAAGATTCGTGAAATTATCTTCAAGAAGGAAGCACGAAGAAAGACTGAAACCCTAGAAGCACTTTAGAGTTCATCACTCATTCATCACCAAAGAAGCAAAAGCTCTTCAAATCTAAGGAAGGTTAGATCGAAAGACAATCTCCTCTCTACTGAAGCAAGGATCTCATTTGGAAAAAGATCATCCTAAATAAGGCAGTCTTCCCTGGCCGAAGTAAGAACCTTCTTAAAAGGATCAACTAAGGCAACAAGTTCGTCATCTTCTATCTTCACAAGTAAGTACCTTTTTATTATAATCTAATCTAGTAAAATGACTTCATGTTTCAAGGAGAACCATAAGTTGGTTGGGATATCAAACTTCCTTATATGGAAAAGAAGGATAGACATAGCCCCTGAAGTAAATGAAGTCATCGATCATGTCCATGGAAAAGTCTCCATGCCATCCGAAGAATAAGCATTATCTGAATACATGGAAAGGGATCTAAAGGCTCAAAAGATTCTTAAGGAATGTATCAAAGATCCTCTCATTTCCTATGTAGCCGAGCTAGAGACATCTAAAGAAATATATGATAAATTGGTAGAAATTTTCTCTGAAAGCACAATAGAAAAGACCATATCACTTAGATCTTATCTATATAAATTGAAGGTGTCAAAGGATGAAGGGATATCATCATGCCTTTCAAAAGCATCTCAAATAAAAGGTCAATTGCAAAGTCTAGGAGAGATGGTATCTGATAAAGAAATAATATTTGTTATTCTAAATGCATTGACTGATGAACAAGGTAACCTCATATCTACTAAGGAAGAGGAAGCTATCCCATTCATTAAATTATGGTCTCTCTGCAAGGTAGAAGAAGACAGGTTGAAGAAATAAAGTGACAAAAGATTAGATAAAAGGGATCAATTAGTGACAAGAAGAAAAGGGAAATTTGGAAAGTTTGGTCCTCCAAAGAAAAAGAACATGGCTAAGGAAAGATGTTATGGCTGTCAAGGATTTGGGCACTATAGAAGAGATTGTCCTAAATGTAATAAGGACAAAAGGGATAGGGAAGAAGCCCATATTACTAAGGAAGTGAAAGAACCCAAGACAAAGGAGCTTAAGAAGGAAGAAGTAAAATATCTCTACTATGACTGAGATTATCTTCTTCACTAGAAGGTAATTTTCAGTTGTAATTTATAGATAGGATGTAGTGTAAATAAAATAGGATGCACTAGATTAGAAAATAGCATCATGATAGAAGCATTAGAAGTAAGAGCTCGTGACATGGGAAGCAGAAATGATGTCTGGAATAAATTCTATTGATTACAAAGAATAAAAGCTCTTGGAAACCTCATTATGATACTTATAGAAAGAAGTAGAGATTATCATCGACTGAGATCATCATATAATAGTGAATAAGGAAACATCTGTCGGGTGAGGACATGAAAGATCCTCAAGTTTCTCTAATGGAATCCTGATCAAAGGATTCACTGATCTAGAAAGAAAGCAAGGCTTTCATCAGGAATTCTAACTCATGGGATTCAAGGGATGATGGTATGATGACATAACGAAGAAGCAGGTTTAAACAATAAAGTTCTTTCGTTCAAATGATGCTGCTACAAGAAGTCTGGATGACCGAAAGGAAAGATGAGGTATGTATGCTTACATAGGTTATTATGAAAGTCATGTCATATGGTTGCAGATAATATGGATCACTATATCCATCTTGGAAAACATGATCAAAAGAAGGGATCTCCTCCTCCGAAAGATTGTAGCAAGGCTTAAGTCACACTAGATGAAATCAACATAGTATGTTCTCATATGAATCATAAAGGAGTTGACTACAATTAAGGAACTCTGATTGGAAGCTCCTGAGAATGAAGTGTGTGAAAAGAAAGGAAGAGTTCGTAAAATATGCAACAAAGGTAAAAGGCATTCAACATCTGAGACCAAGAATACTTGACTAGAATATGTCCCAGAAAGATATGAAGACTCTGATAGGAGTCAGAAAAAGATGGAGACCCTTGACAATGAATATCTTTAGGAGATGTGTCAACATGCATGCAGGTTGTTGATACCTACATGAAGATGTCATGATGAAAGACCATCACATAGGTAATTTTGATTAAGTGTTCATTTCTTATTTTTGAACTAATATCTGGATGGGCTTATGTAGGACTGCCAAAGGAAAGATCTACGACCGACTTCTAAGAGAACCATATAGAAGGATGTAAGATCCTTCTGGAAAATATGGCATGAAAGAAAGCAGAATGACATGAAACAAAGCCAGATGGAAAACTGATGGATCACTTTCTGATGAAATGAGGACATGGCTAACTCATGGATGAAAGTGATGGATGGTATGTGCCCTATGAAGAAGCCCTCAAAATATGAAGACTCCATGACGAAGAATAATTCATGGCATCGAAGGAAGGAGCTCTTCAAACAATTGATTGTTTCATGATCTCCACGTGAGGAGCTGTTGTAGGTCCCTAGTTAAGAGGGAGCCTAAAAATAAGTTTCTTGCAAGAAACTTGGAAATTCCTAAGCCAAGAGGGAGCTTAGGTACATTCCTTTTGTAGGAATGAGTACATTACTTAATTTGAATATGCCCTCCCTATTTGAGAGGGAGAGATAGACACGTCATTCTAGTCTTCACATGAGAAGACAAAATGGAGGATTGGGTAATCATTTGGCTTTCGATACTCTTTGAGGATGAGATAGGGCATCCAGTAGAAGAGTAGTCGTGGAGGACCGATATTCTTTGAGGGCTGGGGAGTCCAAGATAAGAATAGTCCTCATGGAACATACCCTGAATCCCTGGGTAGGGGATGTTTCGAGAGAGACAATGATGAGAGTGTCTATAAATCATTGGTCTCTCCAACATTGAGCTGAGATCTTGTGGAGAGATGGAGTTGTTAGTCAAGGCCTTGTTATGTAACAATGCTTTTTGATATGATGCTATACAAATGAGTTACCAATCCGAATTCTTCTTATGAGAAATTCTTCAAATTGAGAAAGTCCAAGTACCATTATGAATACCTCCCTAGTTAAGAGGGAGTGTTGAAAAGTGTAACTAGGTTCGGTCTTTGTAATGACATGTAACTATGATTTTATGTAATGAGATGTAAAGAAGAAAAATAAATTTATTGTATTGCTTGCTTCATGGGTTTCATGAAAGAGATTTTATTTTTGAGTCAAGTGTCCCATTGAGAGTCTTTATGAATTATTTGTCATCTAGTCATAAAATGATAGAGTCATTGTCATGTAATGAAGTCACGTTACACTTTGTAAAAGGTCAATCTTGGCTATGCAAAGTATCCTCCAAGACCTTGCCATTTATCCTCTTCAAGTCAGCCTACAACGATGGAAGAACATGCTAGAAGAAGTTAGCCTAACTACTTATGATCACGTCGGCCTAAAGAACATGAGATGAAGGATGAAGTGTATATATAGCCACACTCGACCTCACTTAGAGGCAAGAAACTCGTCAAGCATACTATGAAGAAGTGCGAAGAAGAAGGCTACTAAACAGAAGTGCAAAGAAGTGATAAGGAGAGTTTCTTTTGGGCAAGGAAAGGAGGATTCTTCTAGATCAGCGAAGGAGATATTCTTTTGGGTCAGCGAAGGAGAGATTCTTCTGGGTCAATGAAGTAAAGTTTCTTCTGGGATAGTGAAGGAGGGATTCTTGTAGGGCAATGAAGAAAGGATTCTTGTGGGGTACTTGTTCTGGGTAACTGAGATAGAGATCTAGAGACCGAGATTCTCTAGAGGAAGCTGACACGATCATAGAGACTGAGTTTCTTTATAGGAAGTCGAGAAGAAGCCAGTGTAAAGGATAGAGACCGAGTTTCTCTAGAAGGAGCCAAGAGAGGTTCGAGATCAAGAACAAAGTCAAAACAGGGAAGAAGCAAAGCATCAAGGTTAGTGACAAGGTTCTTGGGAGGATACTAGAGTCAAGGGTCTTTGTCATGGTCTTGGTACTCATCAATTGAATATCTAGAAGAAGAATTTTGATCGGGTTTTCCTCTCAAAAGGTGAGAGGTTTTGGCCCTAACTGACTTGCCTACATACTTTGTCACTTGCCTTTTATTTTGCATATTATTAATTGTCTTGATGAAAAGAACACAATAATAACATAACAAAGAAAAGACTATAAGCTAAGAAGTAATAGTATATCACAAGCAATTATCAAGCAAAGAAATATTTTAAGTATTCATGCCCTAGGTTTCTCAACAGGGACATATCAATGTTAAGGCTTTGTTTATGGTAAAGGATCACTAGTGTTTGAATTGAGTAGATGCTAGAAAAATTATGGAGTATAATATCAGTATGATATTTATGTATGTTGACCATCTTTTTATGTGCTAGAAATTATTTATTCGTTTGACATTTGCAAATTCTTATTCAATTTTTCATATTTCTGGAAGGACAAAGGTAGCTTATCTCCCTATTTGGAATTACTAAATGAGACATCTTTGGATCTTGACGAAGTCCATTAATCGTCTTACATAGAACAATGATAATTTCTTTGTTGGCGTGTTTAATTGTATTTGCACAATTTTGTATCAATTGTTGTTGCTTTCTTCATGGCTCGACATGGGTTAGTGAGGTTATAAGTCTTCATTCCCATACAACTTTTTCTTTTAATCTTGAGATTAAATCTCCATTATTTAGTCTGTATTGGTCCCTAAGACCTGCATTTGTAGTGATTGAAACTCTTGATGGTACTTCAACACAATTCTATTTTGTTTTAGGCAGGTAAGCTTGAACAAAACCCCTCTAATTTCCAACTGTTAGATAAACTTGACCTGCTAGTGGAGTTGAGGTTGTGTCAACAGTTGTGGTTAACAGTTGTGGTTTTGGGCACTTGGTATTAGTGACTCATGGCATTGAGCTCATGGTATTACATGTAGTTGAAGTTATTAAAAGGCTTGGGAATTCTCCATTTCCTGGTAACAGAGTTTAGTATGGACATCTCACTTGGCAAAGGCCAGGATGTTGGGCGATTTGGCTGTGTTTTAGCCAAGGACAATAGTCGATCTATTATTTGTTGGTTTTTTCCCAGTTGAGGTTTTCTAGAATAAATCATGATGTACATGGTTTGAATGTCTTGTTGTTATGTGTGTGCTGATTATATTTATTTCTCCCATATTCTTTGAAAGAATAACAAGTGGTATCAGAGCTTTGGTTGACAATAGTGGCTTGGGAAAACCCATCACTTGTAGAGAGAGGGTCTCTGAAGAAAGATCCAGATTGTAACGAGGTGAAGAAAAAATGGAAGAAGAACTGGACCTATCAGGAAACATTTTCTTGTAGTGACATGCCAAATTAAAAAAACAAAATAAAATAAAATATATACTTTTAGGGTTTAAAGTTGATGAAGCAGCAGAATTTTAAGACTCTAATGGATGCATGCAAAAAAGGTGTCGCCATAGAAGTGAGCATTGCATCCGTAGATGATTTGTATACAAATATGAGAGAAATGTGTGGGTTTGTTTCTTGTAGAGAGAGCTTGTACACCACCAAATCATAGAGTTGCAGAGATCGTGTGTTCTTGTGGACATGACGATGGTTGGTGGTGAGCAAAGCATGTAAGCTTTGGCTGCTTGTTTTTGTGGAAATGATTGAAGGCTCGTCACAACCACTAATAAATGCCTTGCCAATTGGTAGTGATATTCAACATCTTTGTTGGGTCTGTGATGCCAGGAACGTGTTGTTGGTGCGCATGGAAACATAGTTACAGATGACAAATGTAGCATGAAGGTTTAATGTATAAATGGGGTTGTGTAGGAGATGAGCAAACCTATCAATTGATCCATGGAGGAAAACGAATGGGAGGTGCTCCCCACTCTGGGTTCGATTCCAGCTAGCGACGAGGAAGAGGACAAGAAATGGTGGTTACGGGATTCGACCAAGGGCTACAATTACTTCTTGTTACCACACAATATAGCTCGACCCTAAGGAAAGGAAACCTAAGGGACAACTACTAGACTAAGTGACAACAATGGGACAATGACCCACTATTACCTCAGTCAAGGTCCCCTGCTCTTTACGAACTTTCACCAATGGGAGGATTCTCAGTAGGAAGGGAAATCACTTAGGATGAATAGATCAATGATTTAGGTATGAAGTGATTCCACCAAGCTCATTCAAGGAGAGACACAACAATGGCTCAATTCTTCAAGGAGGTTACCATGCTCTCCAAGAAAAGCTATAGAGATCAAGACCTAGGTTTTTAGATATGATGATGGTAATAGATGTTCCTAAGGTTGAGACTCTAGGAGATGAAGTAGGACTTTGCAAAGAAGCTCTATGTGATGATTTAACACTTTCAAAAGGCTCTTCGCTCTCTCTGAAAGACCTAAGATAAACTTGCGCGAGACCTAAGGTTTTATGAATAATCATGGGAATAAATGCTTCCAAGTTACTCACTAGGTCAAGGCCAGAGAGAAGGGTTTCTTATGATTTATTCCACTGAATACAAGGCTCATATAACACATATCCAAGGAAATACAAGCTAGGTTTCCCTTCTAGGGCACAGTTAGGGCATAAGAATTTATGGATGGATCACCATGAGAAATCAACCAAAATTGAAGATCCTCTAAACAAAACCTCAAAGAAGAGCCTTGTGTGAACGGATTCCAAAAACTCACTCTCTAAAAGATTTCCCATGATGCCCTAGCTAGTTGTCCTAGGAAAGATGGGCCAAATTTAAGGAGAAAACATGGAGAAAAGATGAATTGATCACCAAACTTCTTAGGTCAATTCTTTCTCCCTTCGATTAATGGAGTCCTAGATGTGTTAGATAAGTCACACTTGTTCTCAAGGAGGTTGAAAGATGATGCCCTAGCTACCACCATTCAACAGTTACCTACTATTAGAATACAAAGTTTCATAAAAAAATAGCATTTCATCACTAGGAACATTCATTACATGTTATACCATGAATAACATATGCAAGAGCCAACCAAATAGCTTTTAAATTATCTTCAATAAAATTAGGGCACAATAGCATTTACTCTAGCTGCAACACTTACATTAATTAGACAATTTGCAAAGAAAGATTTCATCAACAAGAGTACTTACAAAATAGTCATGCAATATATCCATCCATATTCAAGAACTAGCTCCAAGACAAGATAAAAAATGAGCTCCAAATATCATAGTGCATCCAAGATACTCCAAAATATCCAAGAGAAAAAGTGTGAATTTTCCAAAGAGGGTCGAAAGTCCCAAGTGATGATGATGAGTTTCTCACAAATGAGACTCACTTATATTTATACGAGTCTCTCTAAATCGAATTAGCCTAATGAGCCCCCAAAATTATAAAATAATGTGCTAAAAACAAGTCTTGGTCACAAGCCGACCAAATAACTATCACAATTTTTGAATTAGCCATTCATAGGCATGTCGATTTGATGACATCATTGTGATGTAGGGTCGTTGGAGGGCCATGTTGTGCCCTCTAAGTGCCATGATGAGAGAGAGGACTCCAATAAAGATGAATTAGGGGATGGCCCCTAATTTTCATGCAGGTCATCATGTGGGGCCCCAAAGTGGGTTTGGGGCACAACTGTTGGTCTCGTGGGTCTCTAGATGAAAGAAAAGCATGTACAATGCTCCAAATGAGGGATCCAATGATGGTGTTTGCCCTCTCATGTCTCAAAGGTGAGACAGGCCTCCTCTAGGCCTTGGATCAACTGGCATATTCATGTTAAGTCAGTTGGGGCATGCTGGTCCAAGTGCATCATCTCGTGAATAACGTGGGGCAATGAACAAACTGTTGAAGGTGCCCATGGCATGAAATGATGCTCTAACACATGATGGAGTCCCATGGCTCTAAATGCAATCCCCTAAGGGCATCAATACGATCCTTTGGTGGCTTGGGCCCCATTTAAGTTGCCCAACCCATGATGAAACCCCCTATCGATTACATATAAGATCCAATGTGCTTCTTCATCATCAGGTACAACAATTCGTTAGTGCATCTAAGTGAACCAAGCTTGTTAATCAAGGGCACATTGAAACTTCATAATGGGCTTCCCTTCCAAATTCGGGCTTTAAGTTTGTAATAGTGTTACCTCCCTAAGTAGGAGTTGCTAATAAACAACCCTATTTGGTGTTCCCAACCCCTAAAGGGAAAGGAAGATCCAAGGTACATCCTTCAATTGATTGGGGTCATGTGAATAATGATGAGATGGATAGGGACACAGGGGTCTCAAAGGCCAAATGCCATAGGTTCAAGGGTGGTAATGATGAGGGAGCCCACATATTTAGGTGTATAGATGTAGGAGGGAGAAATTGTGGATGCATGAGCTACCTAACCTTTGCTTTTCCACCCTTCTTCATTTTCCTATTGTCTTTTCTTAATTTTTCTTTGTTTTACTACTCAAGACTCCAGGAGATGAGAGCATGTTGTGTATGATATAAGCAGTTATTACCCCCTTAAGGTGGTGTAGTTCATAGCCCACCATGCGTTGGGACATGCATGGGTTCCTCAATAATGTGGGGGCACTCATGGAGCCCTAGGAAACAGGGTGATGGCCATAATGAAAGGGTGGAGCTCATGCTTGGCTTTTTCCCACATGTTATTTCGATGTCCCGACCATCTTTTGTGTTTTATAATATTATTATTGTTTCTTGTTTGTATCCATGATAGGATTTTAATTTTCTTTTAGCTACATCAACCTCCAGGGCAACATTTCTAGGCCCGACCCAAACATGTGGACAAGGGGGGGGTGTACCAAAGCCTTGTGAACCCAAAAATGGAAGATGATGAAATAGGGCTTGTAATGTGCAGAGGGGAATGAAAAATGTGAAATGGGAAAACAAGACAGCGCTACCAAAATTGGGGTTTCCCAAGTAGCGCCCTTCCTGAAGCTATAAGTCAATAGGGGAGATCCCATGGGACAAGGATTGAGGATTAACCCCCCATTTAAGGTGAGGGAACAAAACTACAGTCAAAACCCTTCCTCTTTGCAAGTCACCCGATAATCCATACCTAATGTGCCCAAGGAAAGCCAAGCATAAGCACCCAATCACACAATGTAAAACATACCTTTAGGATTGGATTTCCCACCTTCAAACATGTGCTCTCGACAGATGGGCGAGGGGACATATGTGTTGAAAAATGTAACTAGGTTTGGTCTTCATAATGACATGTGGAAATATGATTTTATGTAATTGATGAAAAGAAGAAAATAAAATTATTATTAATGCTTGTCTCATGGGTTTCATGAGCAAGGAATTTTATTTTTAGTGATGGCTCCCATTGTGAGCCTTTAGGATTTGTCATCTAGTAATATAAGTCAATTTTTCGAATCTATTTCATGTATGAAGGACCCTTCTTGGGCATATTATATTTGTATATGAGTCAATGAAAATGTCAAGTAGCCCTCTAAGACCAAGCGCAAGCATTAATCTCAAGTCGACTTCAAAGTGGAATTAATTATCTCCTCCAACAAACATGTCGGCTCACCCTCTTCAAGTCGGCTTATTTAAGGAGGAAACAACTATAAATAGGACTGCTCGACATCACTTTTGAGACAAAATTTCGGTGGAACAGTGATCTGAAATAGAAGTGCGAAAAGGGTAAAAGGAGAAGCCTCTCAAATTGCAAAGTAAATAAGAAAGAAGAGTGAGGTTCTTAGGGTATTTCTTTGGATTGTTTCAAGGGAAGAAAACCTTTTTGCGTGCTATAAGTCTATTGCAACAATGAAGGATGAGGAGAAGTCCGTTGGAACAGTGAAGGACGAGGATAAGTTTGTTGCAGCAGGGAAGTTCGAGGAGAATTCTATTGCAGCAGTGGAAGCAACGAGAAGTGTAGTCCTCCTAGGGAGCCGAAGTGGAAGAAGGTTGAAGGTATAAAGCAGAAGAAATCCAAGGTTGAAGAAGAAGTCGAGAACGAGGAAGGAACAGAAGGAACATAAGGTTGACTTTCATTGACTAAGGATCTTGTGTCTTGGTCTTGGAGTGGAAAATAGGTCAAGGGTCTTGGTCTTGGTACTTGTCAATTGGAATCTGTATAAGAAGAAGAATTTCTTTGGGTTTTCCTCTCAAGTGGGAGAGGTTTTGGCCCTGGTCGATAGCCTATATTCTGTGTCTCTTGTCTCTTTATGGTTTATGCATTAGTAGTTGTTTGATGAAGAAGAACACTAATAACCTAAGTAATAGAAGATCCTAATCTAAAGAAGTAAAAATTACTCACAAGCAATTACTAATAGAAGAGAAATCACTTAATTGTTATGTCCTAGATCTCTCAAATTGGTGTTAAAGCTAAGGTGACTAAGTCAAGGAAGGGCATCTTATCAAGGGACACTCAAGGATCAAATCTCAAGGAAGGCATCAAAGCAAAGATCATCTTGAAGTCAAAGGAAACATCATAACCCTAGATCAAAGAAGTTTACAAAGAAGTATTGAGATCATCATCAAGAGGGAGAAGGCCAAAACCCTACATCTATTCAAGTTAAAGTGTTTTGAAGACTATTCATCCAAAGGAAGCTAGATCAAAAGGTGGTATCATCTCGCTCTCTGTGGGATCGAGGATTATTCTTGAAGAAAACTACCTTCATCAAGGAGAATTTTTCTATCCTCTATATCATCATCAACATCAAGAAAGCAACAAGAAGAAGGAGCATCATATCAAGTAAGTATATTTATGTCCACATCTGAATCTGTCAAAAAAAAAATTTGCAAGGAAAGCAACAAATTCATTGGGGCTTCAAACTATCTTGCATGGAAGAAAAGGACAAATCAAAATCTCATTGAAAATGAGGTTATGGAACATGTCAAAGGTTCTATCACTAAACCAAAAAAGGAAGATGCTCAAGCTCTTGTCAAGTATATGAAAGGGTAAGTCTGGGCTCAAATGATTCTCATAAAATCCATTAAGAATCCCCTCATCCCATATGTATCTAAACTCGAAACTTCAAAAGAATCCTATGACAAACTGGTAGAGTTGTATTCCATAAGAACTATTGGAGAAGTCGTCTCATTAAGGAAAGAACTCTACAAGTTGAAGATGTCAATGGAAGATGCTATAACCTCATACTTTATGAGGATATCTGAGATCCAGGATCAAATACAAGATCTGGGAGAAGCCATGTCTGATAGAGAAATGACTACAATTGTATTAAATGCACTACTAGAGGAGTGGGGTAACTTTACTTCAAGTATTTATGTGAAGGAAAAAGCTACTCCATTCCAGGATCTATGGTCACTATGCAATATTGAAGAATCTAGACTAAAGGCCAAATCTGATGTGGGAGTAGGTGAGCAAAATCAAGCTTATGCTGCAATGACAAAAAGAAAGGGACAATTTGGAAAGTTTGGTCCTCAGAAAAAGAAGAAGAACATGGCTAAAATACAATGCTATGGGTGTCAAGAATATGGGCACTATAGGGGAGATTTTCCTAAGCTCAAGAAGGACAATAACAAAAGAGGAAGAGAAGAAGCCCACATCACCAAGGAAGTGGAGGAAGTTGAAAAGAAGAAATCCAAGAAAGAGGAAATAATAGATCTCCATTATTGAGATAGGCTTCCTCACATAAGTTCTTTTCAAGTTCCTAAGTCTTCTAAGATATGGCTATAATGATTCAATAAGTAAAATAATGGGATTCATCAAGGCCTCATAGAAGCATTGAAAGAAAGAACTCGAGACATCATCATAGAGAAGCATGAAAGACGGTTAGAATCTATGGAAGTCAAGGATATAGCTCTTGAGAATCTCAAGTGGCAAGGTCATCTAGTACAAGGCTCATCATACATCTGTCAAATGGAAACATTTGTTGATGGGGATACTTTAGATCCTCAAGATTCTCTGATGGAATCTTCATTGAAAGGTTCACCGATCATGAGGGGAAGCAAGTGTTTCATTAAGAATTTCAAACTTTTGGAATTCATGGGATGATGGTATGATGACATAAAAGTGAAGCAGATCAAGGGGTTGAAGCTATTTCAATCAAGGAAGTTGTTGCGGGAAGTCTGGATGACCCAAAGAAAAATGAGGTATGTATGCTTACACTCTATATTGAAGAATCATGTCATATGGTTGTAGGGAACATGGACCAATGCTCTATCTTAAGAGCATGATCAAAAAATATATATCCTCCCTCAAAGGGATGCATGAATGCATGGGTCACACATTCACTAGATGAAATCAATATAATATGTCCTCATATGAATTATGAGGTGGTTGACTACAATTAAGGAACTCTGATTGGAAGCTCCTAGGAATGAAATGTGTGAATAAAGGAAGGAAGAGATCATGGAATATGCAACCATGGTAAAGGAAATCAACATCTGAAAGACCAAGAAAATTTGACTAGGATATCTCCATGGAAGATACGAAGACTCTAATGAAGTCTGGTTGATGTGTCGATATGTATGCAGGACGCTAATGCAAACTAGAATATATCATGATGAAAGACCATTACAAAGGTAATATTGATTTTAATGTCCATTCCTTTATTTTTACGAACATATGGATGGGTTTATGCAGGGTTGCCAAGGAAGATCTATGGATGTCTTCCACCACCAATGCACATGTAGTAGGATGAAAAATCCTTAAGTAAACATGGCATGAAGGAAGGCCAGATATGGACTGATGGATCACTTTCTGATGATGACATGGATGAAAGTGATGGATTCCCGGTGCCCTATATAGAAGTCCCAAACATGAAGACTCCTAGATAATGAAAATAAATTCATGACATCATGAAGATGATTTCTTCAAGCAGTTGGTTGTCCCATCATCTCCACCTAAGGCACTGTTGTAGGTCCCTAATTAAGAGGGAGCCTGGAAGCAAGTTTCTTGCTTGGAAGAAACTTGGAAATTCCTAAGTCAAGAGGGAGCTTAGGTAAATTCCTTCTATAGGAATGAGTACATTCCTTTATTAGAATAGATATTTCCTCCCTAATTAAGAGGGAGAGATAGACACATCATTCTTGTCTTCACTTGGGAGAACAAAATGGAGGATTGGGTAAACATCTAGCATCCGATGCTCTGAGGATGAGTTAGGGAATCCAAGATAAGAGTAGTCATAGAGGACCGATATTCTTTGAGGACTGAGAATCCAAGATAAGTATAGTCCTAGTGGAACACCCTGAGAATTGTTAATTTTTCAGAGGGCTATATTGTTCTTTGCTTAGATAATTGCATACCTTCATTAACACAATAAGTTCACTCCATATCATCATTACATTATTCAGATTTGTGTCATTATTAATCAGTGTACGCAACTATGTAGAAAGAACAACATCATTATTATCAATGCAATGAAACATAAAGAAGAAGAAAAGCATGCACACATAGAGACACTAGGATTGGTATGAGACCAGGACAAAACCCACTATGGGTAAAACCATTGAAAATTATTCTTCTTATATTGTCATCAAATGATTCAACAAAAGTGAGTACAATGATCCAAATCTTTGTCTATGTAACTAACTAGTAAAATAACTATGACATCCATGAAATACCTAATCATGCTGATACTCAAACCCATGATTTTGAGGACTGTAATGTACTTTCATTGTCTATAGTCAACTACTGAATGTTGTTGTCATTGAGCGGAGTCTTCGGAATACTGCAATTTCATATTCTAGTCCCAGACGCACGAAGGAGGAGTTGTGCGAGCGACTATGGAAGTCCTAGACGCTCCCTGGTAATCTGTATGCATGCGTCTGGGGATCAAACTGCCCGATCTGCTCCAAAAACCCTAGATGATCCCTTTAGGCTTATGTGCAAGCCTCTAAGACTTTCCAGATGCACCCTTGACCACTATATGCGTGCATCTAGGGTCGAAAATACTTGGTTACATGCATGCGCTCGAGAAACAAAAACCCTAGATCTGTGTGATCTTCAACCCTGTAGTTTCAAACCCTTGTGCGAACTTACTCCATCAAACCTGTGTGAACAAACACAATAGAAGAGAAGAGAATATGGATTGATCAATGTGTCCAAATGATCTTGAGGTCTCTTCTATTTATAGGCTTCCATGAGGGTCCACTTGATGTTGAGGCCGACCTGTCCAATTGTACATGTGCTTAGGGCCGACCTATTCCAATATACAGTAGTGGATAAAATAAATTCAAAAACCAACTTCTGCTTGTCCAAATGAGGTGATTTTTAGATTCATTTGGTCCTCTCGAAAAGAGGAATCCATTGCAATTATTATCTTCCTCATATGAGTTGTCCAAAGTGGAATTTGACCATAGTTGCATAATTTTAACACTCCCTCTCAACTAGGGAGAATTCCACCTGCGGATATTTGTTCATCAATCAATATGCCATTCTAGTGTCATCACATATTTTCACTGATCATCTCTGTCATGTAGTCATCATGCCATGACCATCTCAAGTATCTCATCATCACAAATCATCAATGTACATCTTGATCTATCCCTTGCTTATTCCTGCTTATCTCTTGATTGTTCCTGCCAATATGTTGAACATTCTTGAATCTAAAAGAAGAATAATTTTTCATCGGACTATGGTTCGAAATCTCTGATGGCGGGCTACTACCCAGAATCTTGTCATTAACCATCATCAAAGAGAATATCATGAGGGAGCACATCTCCCCCTGCAAACCAATGACAATGAGGAAGCTCCTAGTGCACACTCTCACCTCATGTCCATGACAATGTGGAAGGTCCTATGGGACGCTCTCACCCCATGTCGAACAATAGGATATCCAAACACACAGGATAGCACATCTCGACCCTGGGATCACATCAGGGAGCTCAATCTCAACATGAAACTGCATAGGGTTATCTCAACCCATCCTATTACCTACTTATCTTCCCATTGATGGCCTTGAATAGTCATGTGGTAGAACACCTGCATTATAATCGACTTGGGTTGTACACCCCAAATACACTCTCAAACCGTTGGCCAAATGGGGAGCGGTATTCCCGACAAGCCTTCTTGTGGGTATGATGCCAATTGGGGTATACTCTGCAAAGACCAAACAAGGGAGCAACATTCTCTGACCCTATGAAGATAGAGGAGCAACATTCTCCGACCCTATGAAGATAGGGAAGCAACATATCCAAACCTATAGGTAACAGATAGGGGTCACACCCTATTGTCCGGAGTTCCCTCAACCCGAGGAACCCTCTATCTCAATTCCTCACCCTGGGAGTTCAAACAAGGAGGAAGAGTTGGCTCAGTGTCCTCAATCAGCGCTGCTCTCATCATACTGAAATTTGGTATCTTCTTGTCTCAATAGCATTTGTTTCATGTTCATATAGCACATCAAATCAAATATCATGTTAGATCATAAATAATCATATAAATCACAAAAGGATACCATAATCATCCTCCCTTTCAAGGAGGTGTCAATCACAAGCCTAAGCTTGTGTCGAACAACTACACTGTCTCAATATATGGAAGTATCTCAGTCCCAACTATATATGTGGGATTCTCTATCATTGCAATGTATCCATGTCATATTCAGATCCTAATCAGACAAATCTCTAAGGAGCTTCTACATCTTCCCTCGCAGTTGGCCATGCTAACAACATCATACTCAATCTCAATCGAGTGTAAAGCTATGGACCTTTCATCAATAATATCACGGCAGATCTCATAATAAGGCAACACTTAGGTGTGCTCATCAACAATAATCTCTATCAACAATAATACATCCATGCAGTCGCATATCATAGGAGAAGTATCTCAGACTCAAAAATAGAACATCTCATGCAAATATTTCAAAGGATGCTTGGTGGCAACTCTATGTGAATGAACCGACTCAATCATGAATTTATTCAGGTTCTATGCACATCATATATATGGACGAATGTTAAAAAAAGGAACATCAATGCTTCAATCAAATGTTGGTTTTCAAGTCAAGTTTAACATTATCTCTTCACAACATCTTTATAATTCAATCAGAGTATCCAAGGATTTGCATTTCAATTATTCAAAAACAATTTTCAATAGCTTTGCAATATAGAATTTCTTTCCCAAATTCCATAAATCAATTCATCATGCCATGATACATCATTTTGAGCTTTAGAAGCCATCTCCCTCTTACGTAGATTATCAGAGGCTCATCACCTATCAAGGGTAGACCATCAGTATATAAAACCAAAACCATAATTAAAATCAAAGCCATACCTTGAAACTCATCATCCTGACTTCATCATAATCAAAATCAAAGCCATACCTTGGAACTCATCATCCTGACTTCATCAGATAACTATCAAATATGGACATATCTGGATCGGGGAGCTTACTGCATGCAATTCTCTTTGCAAACATAATGCCTTACTACACCAACATAATCAACCTTACATAAATCAATGTTGTACTATCACATCAACAAAGTCAACTCATCAAAGTTTAGATGCTAGATCAAAATTATTACAAAGTCATCAATATCACAGTATCAATTCTTTCAAATAGGTGACAGGTAGAGCTCATATCAGGGCTTGACTTCATTTATTATCATGCCAACAAGTTTGTCATCAATTATGTAATACCAATCCAAACTTCATATAGTCATGTTCATAATCATAATACAAGTCATTTCTGTCACTAGATACAAAGGCATATGCAAGTTCCTTCTTCATACTGAATTGCAACTCTCAATACTTCAACCATTGTGCACGGAACAAGGAGGCCAATACCAAACCAGTTTTGAATACCCATATAAGTCATTGGAAGTCATTATGCTCATATATCATTGTCATCAAGGAGAATCATCAGTCTTCAAATCGAATCATTAATCATTAGATCAAATCCAAATTTGTTATTGTAGAGAGATTTGTAGTCCAAAACATATCTTAATCATCAAGTCCAAGTTCTAAGTCATTGCCAAGCATCATGTTAGAACACCAAACATTGCTCATCTATATCAATCAAACAAATCTAGTCAAACTCTTGAAACACAAACTATAATGACATATCTGTATCTTGGTCACCTGCAAACACGAGTTCAATCTACATATTCAAATTATAGAAAACATGCAGACTTTTCTTATTCTCAGATATTTCTGTTATCTACAACACATATGTAGTACTGACATCCTGTAGGTGAATATATGGTTTCATGCATAACACTTCATTTTTCTGTGTTCTGCAAGCATAGGACCACCCATAGGCCTTCCTCTATGTGACTGTGACCCATAGTCACACTCTTCAAAATGTTATGCGAGTGACTATGGTTGAATCAGTCCATAACTTATCTCAGGGCCTTGGTCGCACCCTTGAGTTTGTATCCATGCGGATGGGAGGCTATAGTCACACTTGTAGACTTTCTTCTGTGTGATTAAGGCTTTGAGTCAGAGAAAACTCATCTTATCTTAGATTATAAATTTGTTGCAATTCAACAATGTTAGATTCAATGTTAGATGCATATCAATCATACTTCAACAATACAAAATATATAATGCAAATGGTAATATAAGTAAGAATCTCGAGGAGAGATTCTCCCTCTGAATGGGAATCCACTTCATTCCTCTTCATTCATGTCATCAACCTATCTATACTAATTTCATGCAACAACAAATCTTTTAGATCATAAAATCAAACATATATCCATCATGGTCATCAACATCATGACATCAATATGTTGGAAAATGTAACTAGGTTTGGTCTTCATTATTGTACTTGAAGTCAAAATGTAATTTATTTGCCAAAAGAAAGTGAAAATAATTTTTATTATTAAATTAAGGGTCAAATGTTTTTGTGAAGATAAATCCCCTCTGCGGACATAGACGGTCTCTCTAGCCCAATGAGTGGGTCTAACAACAAACTGAACAAACTAATGCGGACTTTCCTAGCTTATGTTTAAAAATGCAGAGAGAGAAAGAGAAACCTACCTCGCTCTGATGCTAATTTCTCAATCCTTTGATGATGAATTCGATCCCTTAGCTTCCAGGCTCACTCCTTGCTTGTTCCTTACGTCTAAGTACCTTCAAGAGAGATCAAAGGAAAATACAAGATACAAGAGTATACATAGTATATATCAAACATAAACTACTCGATAGATCAAGGAGTATCAAGCTAAATGCATAAATATTTAGACATTTATGGAAAGTGAACATCAGACATATATACTAATAAATAAAAAAGGGAAGCATACAACCATTGCCTTGATGTTGGAGACCTCATTTTGGGTGCAATTCCAAGTCCAAGCCAAGACTCTTCAAGCACTCCTTCTTCGAGTTAGATGGGCAACATTTGGGCATAATCTCAGCATAGGAATGCAGGCAATCAATGACCAAACATTTGGGGATGGAGGAGATTTGATTTATAGGAAGGGAGGGGGAGTTAAGGATCCACAAAAGAGGGAGGAAGGTCCACATCTCAAGGGGAAGGCCCTTAAAGTTAGGATCAAGAGCTCCAAATGGGAGAGCTCGACCATATCTCTACCCAACAACATCCAACTCGTTGTTTCTCGAAGTTTCTAGCATACGAAGCTTCTCCTCTATTTTGGGAAAACCTGCCAAAAGTGGTTTAGCACCGGTTTTCATATCAAAACCCATGTTGGAAGTGCTAGGTCAGCAGTATGCAACCTGTTATCAGCACAAGCTAACAATGGAGCAAAGAGCGTTGGTCCTAAAAACTAGGGTTTTAAGCAAACTTCTCTAGAATTGACTTAGGGCAATTTTTCTTCTATTCTTCAAGGATGCTTTTGTATGTGTATGATGATGAGTACACTTCACAGTTGTCAAAATTTTGGCACTTCGAGATGTGGAACGGGAAGTGAACAAGAAGTGTGACAAAATACTGTGTAACAAATGCCCGCTAAAGCATGAAGGAAAAACAGGGAGTGATGGGTGAAAAGCTTTATTTGTCAAGGCAAGGACCGGAAAACACCGTCAGGAGACTTACAAATCAAGCTTATAAATATACATATCTGACATCTTTGATATGAACATGCCTAATGATACATGAATAGGCATCTAAGAATACATGAATCCACGACATGGGTGCAACCATCCGAATAGAAGGGATCATGTGCATGGATCCATGGTATGGTCACAACCATCCGTATAATCATTTGTACAATCATGAATAACTCATGCCTCCATGCAGCATGGATTTATTAGATGAAACCTAGGGTATTCAGCTATGTCTCGATCCAATCAATGTACGAATTCTACCATGTTAATATATGCGTCGAAGTCAAACATGATAGAAAACCACCTGACTATCAGTTAATGATGTAAACCGTTAACATGCATAAGAGAAATCACCAATAATGACAATGGCTCTCAAAGTACAATCAACACAATCCACGAACGTGAATAATGAAGTTGAAGTCGAACACCCGTAGAATCATTTGATCGATGGCCAATGATGTGAACCTATCGTCAAATGCGAAGAACTTGCCATTGAGGCATGCAAGCTCCAAGTTACTAGAAGGGAGTTTCTAGATCATCTTCCTGAATAATGATTTGAAGTCAACAGGAAGTGATCCGTCGAAGGAGGGCCATAATGTATCCTGCATCATTGACACGAAACGAAAGATGTAGTAGAGTATATATGTTTGATTCAGGATTGCATATGGGACTTCTCTTAAACATATCGGCAACACGACTTCGGATTTTGGTAGCATTGGACTCAACATAGGATTAGAGGTCATGATGACGAAACAATATAATCAAATGAGAGGCAAAATGGATTTCCCTAATCCAGGAAGGCAAGTGATGAAGTGAGAATAACCCAAACCCAACACGAGCAACAAATAATTGTCATGTTCAAGAGCGGCATGCTTCCTTTAAACAAAATACAAGAGATGTTCGCTTTCATTTTTCCCCCACTATTTCTAGTAAGTACCCCATTATTTTTTATCGCAAGATTGAAGGGGATAACAAATGCTTTCCATATAAGTTCATCCTTCAAATGAATCCATCCTAGTATTTTTAACGAGTCCTAGGAAAGAGAAACTCGACCTCGTCATGGTGACAAGTCCTACTTCGTTTAAGTTTTACGAGTCCGATGGAGGTGAAACTTGACATCTTTTTCATGTTTCGAGATTTCGAAAAGAGGTGAAAAAGAAAAATTCAAATGTCCCTTTTCGTAAATAGTCTCTTGAATCTGAAAAGGTAGAAAATAATCCAAGAGAACCACTTAGCCATGTTCGACTAAGGTATTCCTTTTTCGTACAATAGTCTATCTCAGTCCAGAAAAAGAGTTAAAATTTTTCGTACAATAGTCTATCTCAGTGCAGAAAAGGGTTAAACTTATACTAAGTAGGCGCCATTTCATTTACCTTAACGAGTTCGAAATGACAAGCACTCGATAACCTTTTCTTGTTTAGAGAGTCAAAAAAAGAGCTTAAAGATGACTTGAGGGGGTCGCTTTTTTGTTTATTTTTTACAAGTCTAAAAAGGCAATAAAATAAAACTCATTGAATCAATCATAATTAATCACCATCACTACGTACCATGACCTATCGCTGCACAAGTGAAACGCACATCACCCTTTTCGAGGAAAAATATTAAAATATAAGTGAAATATGCCCTAATTTGGTAAAAATATCATTTAAAAACTTATAAAAACTCAAAAAAGTAAATCATTTTTACCATTTTGCAAATCAAAGAGCATTTTTACCTATTTTACCTCGATCTTCAGGCGAGGAGTATGATCAATCCCAAACACCATTAATCGATCCATTCGTTGCAGGTAAGAGATATGTCCCTTCCCTTTAATTTGGTTGTAATTTCATGCATTTTCATCCATAGATTAGGTTGTAAGGAGGGTTTAACAAAATTTTATGTCGAGGGCGATCAACGCAGGTTTTACCCATCAGACCCTCGTTGCTCACCATGTGGCCAACTGTGGTAGAGCGGAAAAATATACAAACAGACGTGATGGCGCAGTGTTGCGAAATGTTTGGAAAATCCTCCATGTTTAATGATTTGTTTCCATAGAAACTCATGAAATGATGTTTTATTGATGCTCCACAAGTTAATCAACCAAAAATGGTGATTGAATGGAAAGAAAGAGGACATGAAGCCAAAGACCATAAAGTAGCCCACGACCCAAATTGCATTGCTGCCCTTCGAGAATGTGGGTTAACCAAAATTCTTCTGGATTCCTGGGATTAGGAGCCAGGTTGAGTTATTGCAACATTTGATTGGTTGGTGGGATGTAGTTCGCCAACTATTTATGATTGGGGACCAAGAACTTGAGATAGATGTCGCAGATATCTATTTCATTACGGGCTTTTCTAGAAGGGGACAATGGATTCAACTGTCTGGTTCTCGTACTAGAGGGGAAAGTACGGATATGTTGATTGCAAAACATTTCCCAGGCACTCGGAAAAATTAGAGTGGGAAGATAGACATAAAGACCATCACTAATCTCCCGCTAAGAATAATTCTCCATACCATGGCCCGAACAACTGGGGCTCAGGCTTTGCATGAAGTAACAAAGTCTCATTTCCAATACACCATTGATTGTCTAAGCCCCACAATTTTTAACTGGTATGAAGGATTGTTGGTCAACATAAAGAGCCAACTCACGAAATGCAAGTTAGGAAAGCTAAAACAATTCTACTATGGATCTATCTTAGTGACGTTCTTCTTGGAACGTGTACCATTGTTTAGGTATCAGTGGATAAAAGTGGATGCACCAGCGCCCAGAGATCCACGGTTTCTGAGGTGGGGTGAGTTTATCTCAATAGGGAGGTGGTCAACAATGTCATTTCTTCTAGCGTTTTTTGAATGGCTGCGACAACAGCTAATCATGTTAGATGATTGGGCGTACTCTGGCATGGATTTTTGGGGAGATCCCAACCTTCCACTTCCACCTGGTACACAATGGACCGATGCAGGTAAAAATTATTTTTAAAGTTTTTGAAGTGTTTGATTTGTTTTTTTTCATGCGCACTAAGATTTGATACTTGTGATTTTTGCAGATGTTGGACCAGAGAGACCTCCAGGGGTTTCTCTGATAGCCAGGTGAGTGGCATGATAGATAGAGGATGCTCCCTATGAGGAGGGAGTTGACCCTATCGTTGAGGTGGAACGTAACCTGGAAGTCTTGACAAAAGACATTCCAGAATATGCGTCGATTGATGAGGTGCCACTGTGATATTAGAGGCATATGATAGGGGTGTCTCCACCAGAATGCGTTGATTGTTGAACCAAGTCATGAGAGTTATGTCATGCTACCATGAGCACCATGTGGGCGAATAGCCATCTCTAGTCTTTATTTTCTGCACTTATGTAGGCTTGAGAAGCCATGTGCCT